>JAZHYW010005582.1:0-152124 GCA_037355805.1 Ixodes ricinus
CCAACAAAAACTGTCTGGAGACAACTTCGAAGCATACAGGCGTGTCAGCAGACAATTCTGTCATCATGTCTACAGAGAAACTCCGCGTGTCTTTTGTGTGACGTATATACGATCATCGTGACTCCGGTTTAAAGGGAACGAGAATTAGCGACGCTTAATGTGCCGGGTGACGGCACTCTTCCCGAAACTTCGAAGCTTCGATCATATACCCCTTTGCACAATCTATACTATATACCCGAAATGTCGACATGTCGCCTCGGCAGAGAAAAGCAAACGCTGAAGAAACGCTGCGTCGAAACGCGCCGGCGGTGACGGACGCTGGGGATTCGAGCAACTCGCTCGAAATCAGAGAAATGCAACTACGTCGCAAAAAAAAAAAAAAAAAAAAAAGCGCGAATACGAGCACCGCGAACTCACTTGAGCTCTGGGCTCCGACACGCCCTCGATCCTCAAGAAGGGCGCCTGGCGAAGACAACTCTTCGAAAAGTTGTTTATTCAAACTCGGATCGGACATAAAAAAATACAAAACAAAACAACACAACCAAACTTGTACTTGAAACATCTTCAAGAAGTTTTCCTTACAAAAAGATAGCGCATATTTCTTTCAAATTAAATAAAAACATAATAAAAAAACAATATGATACATTAAAAAAAGGAACAAAACGCCGCCAGCGTTTTTGGTCCTGAATGTTTCTTAGAATTCTTCAATCGGGATCTTTGACGCAGTATGAAGCGCGTCTGAAGAGAAGTTTCGTTCTCAAAGCAAGAAAGCAAGAAAGAAAAAAAACAAATACAGAAAAAGGGCGCTCATCATCAGCACGCCGTTGCAGGCGCGATCGAGATGCTCGGCGACTTGTTTTGTTAGCGTCAACACCGGAGAGATACGAAACCAGGCAAGCGCGTGTGTGTCGCTTTTTTTTCTTGCGCATTTTGACGAGCGCGACACGGTCATTTACGTATTTTTGCGGGTCGAGCGTTGTCTGCTAAAACGCTCCGGTGCTCAGCCCAGCGACGGTCCTCGAATCCATTGTGTCGCTCTGATTCGGTCCTCGAATGAACGGGCGTACTCAACATTGTGTTGGGTCGATCCTGTTGCGTTCGGTGCTGTGCTTGAAATCCGAGGCTGCTGAATATCGAATGCGTCATATGTGTACAATACGACCAGCACGCCTTTGTGCGCGAGAGCCTCTCTTTTGGAACTTTCAGTGTGCGTGCGCGCGCGCTTGGTCGCGTACATTCGTCTAAACCGGTGTTTCTCGGACCCTGGCCAAATCACTTCGTGCAAAACGTATGCGCATCGCAAAAAAAAAAAAAAGCTCTGATTTTTGTTTGTTTTTGTTATAGGGCCTGTTTAAAAGGAATAATAACGTTCGCCATAATTAGGTTCTTAATTACCACCTTTGGGTAAATAACGTTTTGGTTAGTACATTTGCAGGAATGGTATAAACTATAACCGTTCTAGACATCATCGAAAGTCACCGACTCGGTGCACTCAGCGCACTTCACATAAATATACCTAAACCACGCACAGTATCAACTTTTTTTTTCAGTGCGATTTGTATTTTTTGCCGGAGTGCTTTGGACAGCGTTTCGTGAAACAACCTGTAAATGTATCTGTACACTCTAAACCCAGACCGTCTGTGTGTGGCTCAGAAGGAGCGTCGCTGGGCCCTCCTTTTGGCCAATTCACACGACGAACTGATCCGCAGACGGATCGATCATGTGACGACATCTTCGCGGTTCGTCCGTCTCCTAAGCGAATTCACATGAGGGAGACGACGAGCTGACGCCAGCGAGGATCGACGGACCGAACTTGTTCGCCACCCCACAGTGCCGCGAAACTCCAACATCGCACCGTGGCACCGTTCTCCAAGAAAGAAATCGTCGTTTTCTACCGCTATAAAGAATCGTACTCAGCTGTTACGTTCAGATCAAGACAGGACACCGTGATATAGGCTTCGCTCAAAGCGCCACTGGCTTTACTAACCCAACGCATGGTAGTGACAGAGGCAGAATCCTGCTCGACAAGGGTTCGATGTAGTAGCGACAAAGTTCTGGGCTCGCGGAGGGGCGTTTCGAGATGCCTTCACGCACTCCGCACTCGTGCACAACACTCCAATACACCATAGCCACAAGAAAGGTCTTGCTATGTCAAGGGCTGATTGGACGTGCAAGAATTATCGCGGCGTGCTAGACGAGTTTCGACGGGAGCTTCTTGACACAAACCCAGAGGAGTACCGGAGCATGCGTCGCGTCAGCCGGGCAAAAGGTTTCTGCAGGTTCTTTCAGGTGTGGAACCAAAAATCGCTCGAAAAAATGAACCAGCGAACGCACAAAACACAACGATGCGCTGTTTCTCTTTTAATCGTCAGAAAAAGAAAAAAAAAGAACAAGAAAACATTGTACCGTTGCCAGACTAAACGCTTTTCCAGTCAATCTCCCGCCAAAGATCCGCGAGTGAAAAGGCGCTCGACTTTATCAGTGACGAGGCGCGGATCGCAGGAATCGGTGACGTGACGGTCACGTGGTACACGGTCCGCGGACGAAAATCGCGATTCGGGGTGCCGTGTGAATCGGTTATTTCGCGCATATCCCGATCCGTGTGCGTAAGACTCAAATCGTCGTTCTATCTATTCACATATTCAGTCAGACACGTTTGCCCACGAATACGATACGAAATAGATGAGGCAACACCAGTACAGCCAGTTGAGATGACTCCAAGGCGCCGCGGAATTTTCCGTTAAGCTCTCCTCGAAACTGTCGGTCTTCGTATATATAGAAAAGGGCGTATCGTCTTCACAACGGTCAACTCGATTTTTTTTCAAACTATTATTAATATTATTAGGGCTGGGAATTTTACCGATTACCCTACCAATTAATCAATTAGGGCTTTCATTGAGATTAATGTCTTTTAACCGGTTGATTGGTTAGAGTTTGACAAACAAACAAAAAGTAAAAATGCAACGTTTTCGCCACCCAGACGTGGACGAGTACAGCCGTATGAAGGCAAACTTTAGGTGGAATATTGACCTTAAGTAAACCGTATTGGCAAGATTTGTGACTCCAAAGAAGTGGAGAAGGTTATACTTGTCCCAGCCATTTGAACAGCGTGGGAGTGTTCGTTTAGCGCAGCAGAGACTATTGTGAACAATCCAATGAGTTCGCTATATCCAGAGAATATCAAGAAACCTCTTTGCCTCTGCCGCAGAAAGTATCATAATTTGTGAGTGTGGGTGCCTTTTGACTGGTCTCAACTGCACGTCATGGTTGATTTAAAATTCCAAATTGGACATTGTAACGTTTATCGCATAAAAAGTTTAATTTGGAATTTAAAAAAAATTATAATGCGTGAGAACGAACGAAGCTGATCAATCGAATAATTACTCGCTTAAAGGGTGTCGATTAATCCTGTTAAAGTTTTGAATTGACGCCCAGCGATAACTACAATTATTGTTATTATTCTGCACGTAATACCGGCGGCTTTCGCGCGTTCCCACTGTCAGCTGCATCCGAAACATCTCGAGGCCATTTCCAATTGGAATTCTGTCTGGCTTGTTTCTGTAATATGTGCGTGCGCGCGCGTGTGTGTGCGTGTGCGTGTTCTAAAATCCACTCGTAGATCAGCGAGAAAAATATAAAATACGCACAGGTAATATAGCGGAAACAAATTCGTAGCATCTGCTAATCAAAAGAGAAAAAATCTTCACGCAGATATTGTTGCTTTTTACGTAAATTTTACAAACAAAAATATAAGAAAGTAAAAAAAAAGTCAGAAAGTTGAGCGAGAAAGGGGCTCAATCCATTCTCTTATGCCGCCTCTTGTCTTTCTTTTTCTTTTCTTTTTTGTTTTCGCGTGTTTTCGGAGAAAGCCCCCTTTCCGTCAAGCGGGAGAAAAGCTGACAGCAGCAGCCTCAGCATCCGAGGCAGATGCAAGCAAGCGGGGTTTCCTTCATGTCAATATTTACGCGCTCCTTTTTTCTTTTTATTGTTTGTTTGAATGTCGACAGCATTTTTCTAAGAACCCTAAACAACGCACCCGCAACCCCCCCCCCCCCCTTGTCTCTGCCCCTGTAATACCCTGTGCCTTCCAAACGCGAAACAACTTGCCCGGATAACCACGGTTGAGAAGTAGGGGAATGTGGAAAACAACTCCGGCTCACTCGGCAGGGACTATAGAGACATTAAATAAACTTCGCTTAGAGTATCGACACTCAATAGACGGATGTCACCAGGTGTTCGGCACATGCCTGACGCCGCCATAACTTCAGTTCATAGGAGGCAGGTGGCAGTGCACGAGATGGCTTGTGCCTTTTCGTGCTGTGCACGCGCAGAGCTTCAGCGAGGTCGTCGCACGCGCGAAAAGGCTAAAGTTCCCGGCATGCATCGCGGGAGCGGTGACGTAGCCAAACTTGCCGCTGAGATCGGTTTATTCCGTTATGCATCAGCAGGCAGCCAACTACCACTGCCTTTGTCATTGAACTCTCAAAACACTTATTGCCCTAAAAGAAAACATCAGCGTCTGTTTTATTTGTTTGTTTATACCAATCACATTTTCATGCTGTTTATTGTATAAAAAAGTTATTTTTACATCTAGTCATTTATATATCAGTGGAAGTGTTGCATTGAATGCAGCTTACGTAGCGCCTTGAACGCCTCAGACTGGGTGTGAAAAAAACCTTGTAACCACCAAAAGTAGAAGAGACAGGGAGAGAAGACAGACAGAGGATGCCTCAAACACAGCTCATGAGTTTATTCAGTAAACCTCTTAGATACCCTTTGAAACCAAGGTCGTCACCAACCAGCACAGCAAACAATAACAAAACTCCTTTTCTCTTCCCTTTCTTTTCAGGGGCCCTTTAAATGTAGTACACATTTAAAGGGCCCCTGAAAAAGGAAAAAGTTTTTATAAAACGGTCTGGTTGGGACACGCGTGGCAAAAAATGAATTTAACGCGAAAAAAATTTTTTTTAGAGCAATATTGACTGCGTTAGACGCAATTTAGTCGGCAGTCACCTCCTTTCCACTTTTCTCTCTCTCGGCATTTCGGGCGCGTGGAGGAGAGAAACTCCCCGCCTCCTCGTAGTGGATCGGCTTGGCTGCTTGGCTGGCTTGTCTGCGCCCCGTACGAGAGCCAATGCTACTTCCTGTGTCTGTTGGTCGCACCACAGTTTATCATATACAGTTTGCCCACTGTAGAATAAGCCTGTGGTAATCGGGAGACATGGTGTTGAGAGTATTTTTGCTTGCAGCGCCCTCACCACATATCGCGAACTAAACCACTTTTTATGCTTCTGTTTTGTTGTTTTGCTTTCAAAGATGGCGGCCCCCATGGTGTTTTGGTTTCCCTGTTCCTCGCGTTCTCGCGTTGCTTTTGCTTTAACTTGAAGCGCCCGTCACAGGTGACAGGGCACCATTTCCAGGCGCTCACATTCAGACAAGAAAGCATCTTTTCACGTAGGCGACTGTTTATTGGATCTCTGCATGGTATAATTCAATCAAAAAGAGTCACAAACATAGCACATAATACAGCCATAGAACAAAGTTTGCACGGATGCCGGTCAATTTACAAACAAAAAACAAAGCCTATTTTTTTTTTTTGCGGAGTATTGGCATGTTATGACAGACTTATTGTGAATGGCAGCTTTTAGAGCAAGTGTGAAACACGATATCAAACACACAGCTTAGTGCAACACATTTTGACTGGTCACAAGGACATCAAGAGGCATGAAAAATAGAGCACATCAAATCATGTATGTACTGCACAAGTAAACAATACAAACTCAAAACTGCATGCACACAGCATTATCTACAGCAATTAAGAAATTCAACAGAATTGAAAGCGTCTGACTGTTCTCCCGTGTCATAAGTTCTGTTGCTTAAATAAAGCACAGGCTTTTTAGAGCGCTCGGAGCTATTTTACTGATCAAGGGAATGGCCAACGAGGTAGAGGGGCTTAGAGTGAAAAAAACTTTCAAAAGAAAAAATACAGATTTTTTTCTGTAGACTTATTATAAAAAAATTAAAAGTTGTAATGATGTTTTTCTGTGAGTTATTTTCTAAAAAAGAAATTCAAAAGGAAAAACAAGAATTTGTTTTGTAGACTTATTTATAAAATTAAAAAGTTGTAACGACGTGTTTTTTTTCTAGGTTATTTTCTAAAAAAGGCTTATTGACATCATTTCTTTATATTAATTTATAAAGAAAAAAAGAAAAAAACATTTTTTTATTATTATTATATGGTCTGCGGTCCTGTGCGGGGTCCGGCATGGCGACGATGGACATATGGTTCCATAAACCCCCTATAAAAATCTTTTTTGACTTTTTTATTGAATATGTGTTGACTTCTTGTTCACTCTGATTACTTTCTTTTGACTTTAACTTCCTGTTAATATGGTCAACAGAAAGTTTGTTGATTTTGTGTTCAAACTTTTTTGATTATTTTCTTCTGCCTGAGTCAAAGAAAGCTGTTGACTTTATATTACAACTCTAGTTGATCTTTTCTGCTGACTGCCTGTTGGAAGTGTCATAAGAAATACTGCAGATGTTCTGTTTACTTCCTGTTGAAAATATTCAGTTGACTTTCTGTAGCCAGTGTCAATAGAAACGCTACAGACTTTCCTGTTGACTTTTTATTGAACATAGTACATATTGACTAAATGTCAAAAGTCACTAAGTTTCGCAATAGTCTCTGACAAGGGTTGAACCGGGAGGAGCTTCAGTTCTCCTGCCTCCAGCAAGGCCAACTATCCTTGACAACGCTTCGACGTCGCGCCCCTCGAGCTCGAGCGCAGTCAAAGCATGACGGAAGGCATGGGAGCTGCGTGCTGGAGGCCAGGCGTTCGAAAAACACGCCCTGCCATTCTCACTTTGTAGGTGACTGTCGTGACTTTATTGACCCAATCAAGCTAATCAACTAGTAAAGTAAAGCAAAATAACTATTTGAAAGTGGAGCAACCGCGCTGACTGGCTTCCTCCTGAGTGGTGCTATGCAGAGAAGCGACTTGTTGTTCTAGGAGCCGTTTTTGTGGATGTTGTTTTAGCGGCTACGCGGAATTATTATTAGTTGTACCAATGCTTTTTAGTAAGAGATAGAGTCCACGAACCTCGAAACACTGTCTTCGGCTTTGACAGACTTTCGAGGAAGGAGATAGGACACTTGGAACCTTAGTAAGGGCTGAGGTGGTCACACGGCCAAATGGGTGCCATATCAATGTGTATGCAAGGCTATATCAGGCTCTGGAGCAGTGATGGGACTGTGTTTCTGGTGTTGAGTGTTTCATGATGTTTGTGTTTGTTTCCGAAAGCTAATTTGTGGGATGTGTTCTGTACCAAAGGGACACTATTTCCTAACAGGACTCAAAATATGTATTTAAAAATAACTGAGTGTCTTTTTTTACGCATCAAATCTGCGGTGCCGTCAATAGGAATTCAACAAAATTTAAGTAAGAAGGAATTCTATAAAATGTGTATGTAAGAAGAATTCTGAAAAATTTAAGTGGCCAATTTTAACTAGGAGTTAAATAGGTTGTCAAAATAAAGTCTATAAAACATCAAAACATTTTAAAAGAAATTCAATACGATTCTAGAAAATTTCCAACAGAAATTCAAAAGATTTAACTACAGATTTTTGTAAGGGTGTTCTCCGTGTCATAAGTTCCTGTTGCTTAAATAAAGCACAGGCTTTTTAGAGCGCTTTCGGAGCTCTTTTACTGATCAAGGGAATGGCGCATATAGCGACTCATCACAAGTTTTTTTTTTTTTAGCTGATGTGAACAATTAATTTTCTTGAACACCGATTGACAAGGAGACGTAATTGCCGTTTTCAACGCAACAATTCACCGAGGAAAATTTTTTTTTCTAACACGATTTGAATTAGGGTTTCTACCTACCAGAACGATCATATGTTTGCACTAGTTGGGTGCCCTTATTTCAAGGGCACTACATGAGGAACACATTAAAATGAACGCGATCAGTAAAGTCCTAAATCGAAACTGCGACGCCGGAGTACGCTCCAGCGATTTCATCAGTTTCGTTTGGGCTGCATCGATTTCGAGCCTCTCTCTACATGTGCAAAACTTCAGGACGCTATTGTACAGACATGAAATTATTGTATAATTAAGGTTTGACTCGGCTTGGGGTTCGAGCCTTTGGGCAGGACGATTCCGCGTATGTCGAAAAAGTGGTATTTCCGATATATTTCGCGCCTTTTCTTGGCAGAGTAACCTGTATTAAATGACCAGATTCTAATATACTTATGCCGAAATCGCGTTTGCACTTGACGGGACGCTATTGTACACACATGAAACTATCGTACAACCAAGGTTTGACTCGGCTCGGGGTTCTAGCCTATGGGCGGGACGATTCCGCATATGTCGAAAAAGTGGTCTTTCCAATATAATTCCCGGGTTTCTTGGCTGTTTGAACTTTTTTTGATGACCCTATTCTAATTTATTTCCGCAGAAATCGCGTTTGCACTCGTCGTGACACTTTTGTACACACATAGAACTATCGCATAACTAGGTTGTATATACTTTCCGGTGTTTATTTATGACAGAAATCAGCGGATGTTTATCGGTGTTTATTTATTTCAGAATACCGGTGTTTTTCGGTGAATTATCTCGTGCAGGCGCTTAAAACGGTGATTATCGGGAGGAAAAATTGTGAATGTAAACGACCACTGAAGACGAAAAACAGTTCAAATTTTATTTACATCTTTTACACAATCTCTCACATAATTCTCCCGTTCTGACTTGTATGCACGAACTCAACTCTCCTACGTCACGCCGCGGTGGTGGCGCGTCGGGCGCACTTCCGGTCTGGGGTGGTGGGCAGAAGTCGCCATGCGAGACATACATTCTTGGTTCTTTTGGAAGAAACCAGACAAAAACATTGCCTTCTCGTCAAAATGCTGCGACAGGGGCTGTACCAAGAGAGTCTGGAAAGGTTTGAAGATCAGTTTTCATGTGTTTCTGCCCCCTCCGTTCGTCCGAGAACGTGGATAGTAGCCATGAAAAGGGCGAACCAGACGCTGTCCAACTACAATTGCTTGTGCGGGCAACACTTTTTGGTCGCCAGATGTATTTGTTTTGTTCCAACATGAACGAGAGAAAACCGCCAAGTTGTCCGGACAACCCACGGATTCAGTGCGTCTTCAAATTCACACAGCCGCATGATCGCTCGAACTTTCGTCTGGTCTTTCAAACTTGTCTGCTTTTTGTCGTCTGCTCGTTCAAACAAAAGCGGCCCGTAGACCAAACTTTGACCCGGTGATTGCAATAAGGATATAATTGCAGGCCTCAAAAGACTTAAATAGGCTCGGTGTAAAGAGTAGATACAAGATGTTGATCACTGGTACCAGCCACCATCACCGACTTGTTACGCTTGGTCTGTTCCCGCTTCCGATTTCTCAGTATCGACATGGGTCATAGCCGCTGCCTTCTACGCTTTTGCGGCACGAGCGACGTCGCGACCAAAAATAGCTAGAAGAATCTCATCATGGTTTTGGAGTCCATTCCGCGGCGTTCATGCGAATGAATCGCCGCACGTCAAATTTGTTACGCAAAGTTTAGCGGTGTAATGAGCCTTTATACTTTCGCTCCGACAATTAAAGTGGTAAGACATTGCTATGAGGACTTAGAATCGACAATTCCAACGCGAAAAAGAGTATGCAGACTCACACAAACGCCGACAACGTGACGTTCCAATGGTTTGTTGACGCGGGACGCGGTGCTTCTTTCCCGCACTTCATTGCACATGCGTTCGAACTGTCGTCTGCTCTTTCAAACTTGTCTGCTTTTTGTCGTCAGCTCGTTCAAACCAGAGCGGTCCGTAAACCAAACGTTGACCCGGCACTTGCGATAAGAACTAAGTGCAGGCCTCAAAACACTTTTGATGGTGGTTGGGGTAAGTAGGCTAAGTGTAAACAGTATAATACAAGAAGATGTCGACCATTGTTACCAGTGGCCATCACCGACTTGTAATTCCCGATTTTACTTGCGGTTTTCAGTATCGACGTCCACTATCTCAGCTACGGTCCCACGCTTTTGCAGCCCGAGCGACGTCGCGACTGAAAATAGCGAGCAATATCATCGTGGGAGTCAGGCTTTAGCGCGCCATTCTGCGGCATCCACGTGAAATAAATCGCCGCACGTCACATTATTCACGTAAAGTTTTGCCTTGTTAATTTTGCTGAAGCCGCTCAAGTAGTCAGACTTTGTTAGGAGGACGTAGAATCAACAATGCCAATGCGAAAAAGACATCGGAGACGCCAACCGACGCGGACAACAACGCAATTCAATGGTTTGTTTATGGGCGACGGTGGGCTTCTTGCCCACCGTCCACCGCGCATGCGCGACGCCGGTGGCGTCCGCTAGGGGCGCTCCGGTTTGTTTGTAAACATGAGTTGCTGTATAGGACAAGGGCATTGAGACGGTTGTCATTTCAAGAGAACAAGAGCACCGGCTGTAGCTGGCCTCTCGGGCCACTAATAGTGATCTTCAAGGTCGGTGACCCAGGAGGATCGCTGGCCTTTGGGAACAGTAGAAGAAAGCTACTGTTCTCCAAGAGTCCAAGAACACGTAGGTCACAAAAGAAAGACAGGCAAAATGCATGATTCCGGGCAAGATAATGTGTTTGACGAAAGTTTGTGTGGGACTTTTTCAGTGAAAAAAAGGACAAAACCATTGCTAGAGAAAAATTATGTGGAAACCGGGGTATTTTTGTTTTGAACGATTTTTTATTTCCGTCGCCGGCGGATGTTTATCGGGTAAAACTACAGGACTTATCAGTGACAAAAAAAAAAAGAGAAACCAGCGTTTTCACGAAAATATGTAAAAACCGGTGTTTTTGGGCTTTAACCGATTTCATACTTTCGACACCGGCGAATGTTTATCGGTGTTTTTCGGTTAAAACCGGAAAATATATAGCTTACGGTATATTCAAGGTTTGACACAGCTAGGAGTTCTAGCCTTTGGTAGCGGGAATGCGCGTTCATCGAAAAACTGGGATTTCAAATCCATATCTCGCCTTTTTAGCTGTCTTACCGAGGTTTAAACCCCACGAGGGGTTCAAACCTCGTGCGGTATCTGCGTGTTTTGCCACTTGCCACGCACCGGCAACGTGTAAGACAGTGATACATTTTAATGGAAACTAATATATAGATAAAATAATTATTAATTCTAAACCCGGGTTCAAACCTTGAGTACTGTGACTGTGATATAGGCTTTGTTTATGTAAAAGTGATGGTTAAGAAGTTTTCTTCTCGTGTGTTAATTCCGCGCACCACGATCGTAGATATGCTATTTGCAAGCCGTAAACAGGTTGCGCAGCATTCCCTTTAAATATTCAGAGCAATGGCGGTCTACCTTAAAATTAATTAAACTAAAAATGAAAGTTACTAAAAGATAGCTGAGTCCCTTGGCAACCTGTTACTGATGAGTGCAATCCAGTATGGGAGGTCGTTTTCTGTAGAACAACGATCTTTCATTAAAACTCGGTCTTTTTCTTCGGGTCTTGCCATAGACGCAATGTAAATATTTTTGATCGTCATTTGGCTGTGTATAACGTGATCGTACAATTTTTAAATTTTCCCCAAAAAGTACGGACACCGCACCTAACACAACCTTAATGAGTGCAAAGCGATTATTGGCCGAGTTTTTGAGTAAGTGAATTTAAACGGCTTTCGCCCATTGAGTTACGGTGGCCCCCGCTCTTGGTAGCCGATAGATGGCGCAAGTTGTGGGGACGCGCCGATGTCCACCAATCTTGGGGATGAAAGTGCAAATTAGAACCACGGAACATCATTTTGTTCTTGAAGTTTGGGCTTTGAAAGGGCAGAGGGTACGTCATACCATTTTTTGCAATTTTCACGAGTGTGTCATTCGTGAAAATTGCAAAAATGGTCATACACACCCAGGAGTCTCGAAACTTTTAGATTTTTTTTTCACAACTATTATAACTTTTTCTAATTGCTTTAAGACTTTGTATAGAAGGCTTAAAGTTCTCTAGAAGTGTGTTTTTAATTTTACTTTATGAAATAAAAAATTTTTTGATTCTTGCGCTTTTGACAATAATAGGCCAAGTCTGAATCGAGCTAGCTTTCGAAGCAACATATCAAATAAAAGCTTGTATCTAAGCCAATGCAAAAAAGTATAATATTGATAATTTAATTAGTGTATAGTTTATAAAGAAGAAACAACACTGTAAACTTAAAAAGAAATGCTAGAAAAATTTAACGTCAATAAAAGAACGTATATATATATATATATATATATATATATATATATATATATATATATATATATATATATATATATTAATGAGGAAAAATAAGGCGTGATTAATATGTTATGATTTAAAAACGTTCATGCACATGTCACTTAAAATAAACTTGAGATTTACAACTTTTCTTTAAATAAACATTTTGAAACGTCTTTATTTAACAAACATAAAAATTAAGTTTCACAAACCTCTATGTCAGGCAATAAAGGGGCGAGATAAATTATTTTCAGAAACCTAGCGGTCCGAGTGTGAAATGTTGCTTCTTTCATGGGGCCGCATTTTCACGTATACTGGCGAGGCTCGTTCAACACTTCTTGCCGTTCTTTTTATATAAAGCAGTAACAAAGAATACAGATAAACGGGGAAAATTCATAACAATACATAGCATTTTTAGTATTATAAGCTCACAGTAACGTTAATGGCGACAAAAGAAAGCGATTTTAAGTGAGGTTAACATTACTCTTGAGGATTCGCTTTCTTTATTTTTTTATCCCAACCCTGAAAGACCCGCCTCTGTATTGAGCCTTCACTACTTCATTACATCAAAATACTGAAAGAAATTTCCATTGTTTTTTCACTGTGTCACGGTATTGAGGGACGGTATACTGCTTCACTTTTTGAGGAGTACCATTCCCGGCACTTTCGGGGCCACTACACGAGAATAATCATCAGCACTCCAAATGGTTTCCAGTTGTGACGACCTGAGGTTGTGCAAGGGGCTTGGAGATTGAGGACTCTCCCCACGCCATTACACGCGCTTTTACCGCGTCCGGCAGCTTAAAAATTCAAATTTGGTCACCTCTTGTCTCTTCGCCATCTTGTGCAATTAAAACCTTTTTTTTTTTAATTTTTTATATATGACTAGCTTCCCCGTCGGAGATGTGGGCAAGTTTTGTAACTATCGGAATGTTTTCTTCCAGCCACTCTTCAACTGTGCGCAGAGGGAACAGTGCGTGTACTTTATCGTGCACGATGTCGTCGCTGACAACTCCGAAGCTGTAGATTTTGCGCTCCATTGTATACGATGGAGGTGAAGATAGACACGATTTGGATCTTCCAATGAAAGCGTTGTACCACTCGCGAAGGAACGAGGCTCCAGTTTTCCGCAAAATCAAAATGCAATACGATGGTACGAGCCTTAAAATGCAACTTCTTTTGAGCTTGCAGCAAGCTGCTGAGCATGTCGGATGAATTATTGGAGAAATATTTGCAACGCACTTTCTGAGCTCATTGCCAAATGCGTTACTTCCCATTGGTTTCCTTTGCAGTTCGCTAGATTCCCACAAAGCTACTTCAATTTATTTGTCTTCCTTCATTTGCAACGATTCCATGGTTAAACCATCTCTTTTTGGACACACCTTACAGATCGGCAAACCGCATTCCTTAGTTGGGTCAGCACACAGGCAAAGTCTGTTAACGTGTTCAAGACTGAATACTTAGTCGCTCGTTTAATATTGCTGCCAAACAAAGAGTAGTTGCTCCCTCTCTCGGTTTTTGGTTAACTGTGTCTAACAAACTAAGATGAGATACCAGATATGCGTGGACATCATATAGAACCTGCCAGCCAAGCTAAATGAAAGGGAAAGGCTGCTCTCGAAGGCGGCGGCTCATGGCCTTGTAATCACAGGTTGTCTGTAGCTTCTTCCTTTCTATCACGTGCAAGGTTAATGGTTCGGTAGTCGTTTCTAATGCCCATAGTGACCCTGCCTGTAATAAATAAGCAGTCACGACAGCTATCTAAAAAGGGGATGCGACACTCGGAGAGTTAAAAAGGGTGGCGGCATGTCTATGTCCCGCTCGGCCCGTGGATTGCCCTTTCGTTTCCACTTTCCGTCGAAGAAAAATAGCCAATGCAGCTTACGAAAACCTTGAAGGTACTTATATCTCAACTAAAAAAAGGAAATAAAAAAAAAGTCAGGGAAGACGCGCACATTGCAGAAAAGCGAAAGAAAGTGCCGAAGCGGCGGGATGATAGATGAAATAGTGAGGTGAAATCACCCATAAACTCATTGTCGAGTGAAGCTGCAGTATGGTGATGCGTGTCTGTCACTCGCAGGAAGAGTAAGAAGCTTCAAAACGGCATGAGTTCTGAGGGAGACTCTCCTCGACCCAAGAAACAAATCCAAAACTCCGTTTTTTTTTTTTGCTTCTTGTTTTCTTCTTTTTTTTTTTTTGAGGGAGGATTTGTATAAGGATACTATTCTCCCATTTTTTCTTGTGCACCGGAGGTCCACCCATGTAAAACTGCCCTCCAAGAAGGAGCGAGGGGGAGGGCGGCCGCCCCCGTCGCCGTCGCCCCGCCCCCCCCCCCCTTTCTGGATCCGCCCGTGCCTGGACCAACCGCGGTCAGTCCAACTGAGCGGCGCCGCCAGAGTCCTTTGCAGCAGTTGAAGACATCGTAATCAAAGCCACGGCAAGTGATGGTGGATAAAATAGTCACGAATGCTAGCGTCGTGGTTCTCACCCCATGGGATCACAACATTTTTGTACCACTCAAGAAGGCAATGGAAGGAAAATATTTCCGGTCCGCTGAAGAGGTTCAACGGGCGCAATGCGTGATTGGCTACTCACGCTACCGAAACACTGTTTTTCTTTCTTTTTTGTAAGAATCCAGGCACTTACTGACCTCCATTCAGCGGAATGGAGACTATGTTTAAAGCTATCACGGATATCTGCCATCTTTGTTCAATAAATATTAAGCAAAAAATAATGTAAGGTCTTCATCTAACTGACATTAGCAACTCAAACGGGGTCCATTCAATCCCCTTTCCTCTGTATCACATTTCCACTGACAGGCCACGCCAGTTTTTGCTGTACACCGGGATGAGTGGTCAGTTAGCGTTTTTATGCGTAGCCAAGTTTTAGTAATATTATAAGTTATAATATTAAACCCGCTAAAGCTTAGACCACAGCCTCCTACATCCTACAGGCTTAGACCACGGCGGAAGAAAATAGGCGTGTCTGAACAAAGCCAGAAAGGGAATCGAAACTCCACTCGGGCTTTGCGCGTCTCCCGGCAGGGGCTCTGTCAGGCTGGGGCTCCGCGCGCAGGCGTGATCGCGCGGCCGTGAAAACGTGTGCACGAATGATGACGGTTCCTCGAGCTCCTGTCATGCCACGCCATCTCACGGCGTTTGTCAGAGGGCGGAGCAAACTTTCGAGGCTTCGACACACCATGCTCCATGGCAATGCGGTGCCGTTCAGACTCAAACCGTGGCTTTAGATCCTAGAAGTAAAGAAAACATATTGTGCTATGTGGCGTATCGCCACCCCTAGTCATTCGTGTCTACGTCACCCTCGAGAGATTATCAGTTCGAAACTAACACACGCAGTAAACAACAAGTGTCAATAGTCATACCCTGTTGCGATTGGGACTTACAACGAATTAGACACGTGGAAAGTGCTCCTCTAGAACAACTCTCAAACGCTAACACCGAAAAAAAAAATAGTGGCACAAGTTGCCCCATTACACTCATACAACCAAAGGCCACTTCAAAGGTACATTTCAACCGCCACGTCAAACTAACTAGAACCGCGGAAGGGTAAGTACTTGGAAGAGTTAGTTGTACATTGTGACAAAATAAAAACGCGAAAAACAAACAGAAAAGCTCGACGTACACCTAAGCATTTCTTATGAGTTGTGAATGCGAAAGCATACAAGCCGCTCGTCCGCTGCCTTTGTCGTCTGCTGCGTACTTTTCGTCGCCGGTCGGCGCGTGTGCTCCACTGGGCACGCTGACCTTGGCCGCTCCGTGTTAACGGCGCGCTGACGGACACGCAGCGCCATGGGGTGAGCGCAGCGGCCAATGGGAGCCCCGTCGACGCGCGCCAGCCAATGGAACCGAAGGCGAAATCCATCAGCTTTACTTCGCACCTTTGGAATCGGGGAAACTAGGTGCCGTTTTCATGCTTCAAACTGATGACGTCAGCTCACTCTATGGTACAGTTAATGCTATCGCGTTAAAAAACACGAGGGACAAGTAGAAGAACGACGTACACCACAGAGCGCTAATATAAATACATGGTTGGCGTACGTCGTCCTTCTACATGTCCCTGTTTTCTTTTTTGCGTTTTTATTTTTTTATTATGTATAACCTAATGACCAAACCAAACGGCAATGTTTATTCCGCCGAATTTGTAGCTACCAAACCTCACTATATTTTCTGAATACCCGTCATTTCTATTTTCTGAATCTCCCCGTCATGCAGCACAGTGATGTCGTACTAATATAGACGGCATTTCATAATAGCGAGACAAAAATGCATGCATTTACCCAGTTTGTCCCCAAAAATGTTCTCTACGTAGACGGGTATCCACGTTAACTTTAACCGGGTCCGCAATTTACAGACTTGACTGTATAGTTGCGAAAACCAACATTCGAAAATTTCCGCGTTTTTTAGTGGCGTGACGTCATTGGCAGGCACGAGCATGCAGTCTAGAGAACAAAGGGTCCCGTGCATTATATCTGTCCTGCTGCGCGAATGATGAAGTGAGCTACCAGACCCTTCCCTCCACGCCACCAAACTTGTTGCGATCACTTGGGAACAAGTTTTACTGTCCAAAGAGTGAATCTGCGCCTGCCGATGGATGAATGGATGGTTGTTAATGGCTATACCGTTTGCAACGGCGGTAGCCAGCCCCATCACTAAGTGTAAGCATTCGGTGATGATAATAATCCCTGGAGAAGGGGAAAAAGGGGGACAAAGGACAAATACAAACATCCAAACACAGCTATAGTCGGTTACAAGTTAAGAAAGTAGGAGAAGCTCCTCCCACAAGCGTGATGCGCCGGTTTCAAATCCCTCCGCAGTCGAAAGAAGAGTTCACTGGAAACACTCCTTGTTCCGCTTCAATGGATAGATAATGGCCACAGAGTGGTGCCAACTTGTCTTCGACCCCCACTTTTTAAGAAAGCGACCTTTGTATTCATCGGAGGGGAAGCGAGCCCCTGAAAGCAGCCTTTGTATCCATCGGACGAGGAAGCTAATCCCCGAAAGTCGGCTTTGTTTCCATCGGAGGGGGATGACTCTAATCTCCCTCTCGTGGCTTCCACAATGCTAAGTCAGAGTCCAAAGATAAAGCAATATGTACAGAAAGGCAAGACCCTCCTCGCGCGTTGGCCGCGACGTCACGGAAACGATGGGACGCTATTGGATGCGGAGGTGGCGGAGCGATATATATGATTCCCTTTGAGGGGCATTTGCCGCTACCTTCTTGCCTTGTGCGCGAGAATCCGCAGCGACACACGAGATCGCGGCCCGCTACGCCCCCCCCCCCCCCCCGTCCGCGTGATATCCCCGAGCGCGCACCCGAGGCGGCCGCCCCCCCCCCGCCCCTTGACGCCACTGGTCCTGATATCGACAGGACCTCCATTTCCAGTCGGGTTTGGTGTGTCCATTTTGTGTTTAAACTTTTCACGCATAAATGCTTGAATACCTTCCCGCATATCATCCATTTCGGTCAACCTTCGTTCAAATTTCAACTTACTAATTGCCTCCCTGCTCTCAAAGGACGACCAGCCGATGTCCCCCTGTACTACACCCTCATTTGGTGTCTTTCCATGTGTTCCCAGTGCTAATCTGCCCACGCTTCTTTGCCGATGGCGTCACTTTTCCAGTGTTGCCAGTAAAAACTTTCAGCTCGTAAATAAGCAAAAAAAATGGCCAGAATAAAAAATAATTAATAACGCTGCAAAATTGACCACTTTTACGCAATAGATAAATCTACAGTAGTCTTGAGCAAGGCATATCAATAACCACAAAACTAACAAACGGCAGTTTTTATTTTTAGGTTTAAGAGGACAAAAACGGAGATCAGTACTTATGATACATTACGAGACATTATTAAAACTAAGAAATAAAAATACGAAGCGAATGGAAGACAAAAATTAGATGGCCAGGTCCGCAGGATTAGATCGCTTTGGCATCGAAAGGAGGAAGAATAGAGAATTCATCCCAGATGCCCACAAGCATGCTACAGGTCGACCGCCAACAACGAGCTTATTATTTACCCCTCCCCACGCTCCCCGCGGTTGTTCGGAACGGGAGTGGCGCGGGTTGGCGAACTTCCAGGCGGCTGTCCTATTTAAACTACCGGGGCCGATTCCGACGCACAAAAAGCCGGAAAGCAGGCACACGTCATCCTCACGCCACCAACCAAATCACACATTAAGCGAAAAAAAAAAAGAAGAAAAAGCCAAAGAAAGTTACTCCAAATTACTCAACGTACTACTGGGGAAAAATGAAACGCGAACAGAGGCGCGTGGCTTGCCGCAGGGCTGCGCCATCCCGGAAGTGAGCCTAGGGGCGAGGGTGCGTGGCCACTCCGATGTGTTCACGCCCTTCGCCGGCACTCCCGCTTCGGCAGTGCGCCTCTCAGTGCGCTGAAAGCTGTCACCGCTATCTTAGTCTGCTCGGCTTCTTCGCACCGCACGCACTGAGCCAGCAAAGATAGCGGGGATAGCTTTCAGCGCACTGAGAGGCGCACTGCCGAAGTTTGGGGAGCGCCGAGCGAAGGCAATCGGAGCATGGGAGCGCACGCACTGCCCCTAGGCTCACTTCCGGGTGGCGCAGCCTGTACGGCAAGCCACGCGCTCTCTGTTCGCATTTCATTTTTCCCCGATAGCAGCAACTGTGGCATCCCTCAGGCAGGGGGCTACAAAGGAGTTGGGGTTATTGTAGAATATATCAAATGAAAGCATTGCCAGGTCTGGAGGCCCTCTACGCGATTCTCCGTGCTGAGTTTGGAGACGGCCGCTGCGCAGCTTTCAAAAATTCCTACATTTGGGCAGAGACCCAGCATTCGGCAACGCGCAACTTATTTTTGCGTTGAAAAAAAAAAGAAAAAGAAAAAACATTGTTGTTATTACTTACAGGCACCCGGTATAAGCTTCAAGTTGGTTTTCAGACGCTTCTGTCGCGTGAGTCGCCCGTTTGCGTCGCTCTGGTATTATTATTGTTTAACTATGTCTTGCTTCGAGGTGGATATATGAGATGTTGGGGCCCGCAGGGCGTTTCCTCTTGGGGATTTGCGTCAATCGACTGTCTGTTGCTAATATTAGCGCATATTCAGCGGGAGGGATACACGGGCATGACGTGTCGGGAGAAAGATATACTACGGCAAACAAGTCACGTAAAAAAAAGAGAAAAGAGACAGAGAGAGAAAGAAAAAGAAAAATATCCCCACTGCCACATTTGGAGCAGCGTTAAACATCCATAACCCAAATCGCACACACAAAGAAAAAAAAAAAACGCGCTAAAATTAAAACGAAACTTTTCCCTTCCTTTTTCCTAAAAAAACAAAACAAGAAAACTTCAGTACTACTTTAAAAAAAGGTTAAGCGCTACTGCTTATTATATATTTTTTTGAACACTCAGCTCCACTTTAAACAAACAACACGGTTGTGCCTGCAAAACTCAAAACTTATGCCAACGACATGTCTTAAGTACAGATCACGTGATATACCTATAGTCCTCGGGACCCAATGAACCCAATGGTGCTCCTATGCAGCCACAACAAACACGTGTTGCCGTTAAAAAGAAGAAGAGAAAAAAAAAAAAGAAGAGGAAGGATATAGAAAACGAAGAGTGTGGTCTCAAGGTAGAATATAAGTCGCCATACCGGTCCTGGTGTCCATGGTTCCGCGTCCAGCAAACGGCGCAAACTTGTCCTTCGCACCCACGAAACTTTCTCAAACTCCTGTGGGACGCCGCGAATATCCGTTCAGGTTGTTTCACACACTACTACTGCTGCTGCTGCACGAGCGTGCGAACGCCGTTCCCCCCCGACGAACAAGGGAAAGACACCGTGTGGAAAATCGCCACCTCCTTCTTTTGTTTGTCTTCTTTTTTCCCCTCGTACTATGGTCAGACCACGATCTTCCTCTAGTAGGAAAAACACCCTCACAATACCGACCTCCGCGAGCACTGTCGCAGACGGCACACAGACGTCTTGCAGACGACAAAAAAGGGAAAACGCGTTTAATTGTTGTTGCCAACCTCGATTTTTTTTCCCCGCCTTTTTCGGAAAAAAAACGATCCGTTCAATTTCCTCGAAAAACCGGACAATGAGGTGTGCGTGCGTCCCAGAGGTCGCGCGCATTTTGTTTTTAAAATTTTAACGACCCCCACTTAGGCCGTTGTTGTTTTTTATTCGTTTGTTCGCTTTGTGACGCACGGAGACGAGGGTCGACCGGTCTCAAGGTGTCTTAATTAGCAACACCAATGTAACAGAGAGGAGCGAGGCATGGCTCGCATAAGACGGACGCACATAACAAGCTAAAGCCAGCGCCACGTAGAGCTGGCTTCGCCGCAAGCGGGTGTGCACCGCGGAGAAGACAACCCTACGGCGCCGTCGCCGTGTGGGTTTCCATCTAAACTGCGCGCGACACTGTTAACCTCCAACACGACATTGGCGCTTTACCTCAGTTTCTAATCGCATACTTTCACTAATCAAAGAAAATACATCAACAGCAAGTCGATCGGAAAGGCCTGTCAGGATAACGCTTGCTCCGGGTCCCCTGCTAGTGTCTCGGTGCTTAAAAGCCAAATAAACTTGCACCGCGTAACATCACCAAGAGAGAGAGAGAGAGAGAAAGAAAGAAACAGTGACAGATTTAGTTTACGTTTCAACGTTCACCGACATTATACTCGTGAGGCACGGAATAGGCCAAGCTTCATTTCCGTAAACAATAGCTGGCCAACACATCCCTCAGACGTGATGCTACGATAAATGATTGGATTAAATTACATTACGCGTCGCTGCGACTCATAGCTGCATTTAGTCGATTTTCAATCCTTTCACAAAATAATGACATAACTTACCCTGTCTGTTTTTTTTGTTTTTCAATCACAGTATAGCAGTTTGTCGGAACATATTACCAGAAGCTTTATTCGTAAACTGTGAATGTTTTTTTTGTTCTTGTTTTTTCAAGTTTTCATAAAGCTTGAACACGCAGCTCCTGTCAGCTGTCCATGGTATCACAGACACACACACACACTTGCGTCAGAAGCAGAAAAAAAAAACGCTCGTTGCTTTATAAATGCTGATTTATGACCATGAAGAGTATTTCCATTTACTCAAAAGCGGCGTATATGAACTCTACGCTGCAGCAGGAAAGACGGCAATGAACAATATTTGGTTAGCTGCCTCCGGCAAAAGAACAATGCCAAGTGACGATCCTCACCGTCCACTGCCCTGTAGACCACGAGGTATTTATCCGAAAGGCGCCGACGACGACAACTTGTTCCAGCGACCGCGGCACGAGCCAACGCAAGGACCATCCTACGGACGCCGATAGCGACCGCGACGGTCGCGCATACGATCGCGATAAACATCAGGCGACACTCGTCGTCTGCCTTCTCGCGCCGCATTTCCGCGACAGTGTCGTCTGCTAGAAAGAGCGGGGGTATTTGTCTTGCGGGGGCTGTCGCCAAGCTACAGGGCCCGGCTTATCTGAGGTCTACTCGAGCTTACACTGTCTCGGCATCGACGCTTCCTTGCTCGCCTTGGCGGACGTTTGCCGATCAGCTGGCAGTGAATGTGATGTCTGGTTTGCGCAGCTTGCAGACGATGCTGAGCAAAAAAACTCCAACAAACGCATCGCGAAGGAAGAAAGAAAAAGTAAATAAAGATTGTCTGTCGGGCGAGAAAAAAGTGCTCATATATATATATATATATATATATATATATGTATATGCGCGTATATATATATATAAAGAAAAATATGGTTTTTCCTTACTACGAGATAAGATTATTTCTGGATGATTTTCAAACGCTTAGATTTACACGTTCCTTCAATGTACGTTCACCCCCTTCACTTTCCGACGTCAGTGTACAATTGATTAAGGAGTATCGAATTAATAAATATAGGCATACTAACCTAATTATTCAGTAACGAAAAAAAAAGCTAATATTTTCTTGAGCGGGATGGTCAGTGACGGCAGATCGACATGCACAACGTTGTGCTATTTAAACACACAAATCAAATAATCACATTAGTTTTTTTTTTGTTGTTGTTTTACAGAAATAAAATGCGTTGAGCTGCTGACGCACCCGGCATTTTCCTATCGATATTTCGAAGTTACGATGCTCCGGGAAACATATAGGACATATTTAAAAATGTGTTATCAAAAGAAAATCCCAATTTGGGTTGTGTTAGAAATAGTCTTTTTTTTTATTATTTCTTGCTGTAACAAGGTGTTGAACTGGGCGAGTTGGTAAAAGTTTGACATGATAAATGTAACAACTTAAAAAAAAAACAGAAAAAAAACAAGGACGATGAAAGTAACAGACACGACAGGACAACAGCTGTACTCGCACACTGTGTTGTCTGGTACTGACATATGTGTTCTTTTTTCCTTTCCAAATAAAACCTTTCAGTTGCGAGTACAGCTGTTGTCCTGTCGTGTATGTTCCTTTTATCGTCCTCGTTTCTTGAAGCTGTTACACCCACCATGTCAAATATTTCTTGCTATTTAAAGGGATGCTGAACCGAAATTTGGAGCTCACAATTAACAGGACTAGAGCGATAGGCGTCCCATCCCGCCTATCGCTCCAGCCTCGTTTCGAACCCGAAACCATCACAGCGATATCTCAAACGGTCGGCCGTATTTTTGGAGAAGTGCGCGATTAAACACGGCCGGCGAGGCCGACGAGACATGTGACGTCACGATTCTTGTTCCCTCTCCTCTTCTCGAGCACATCAAGGCCGCTTCCCCTCATTCTCAACTGTTCCAGGAGGATGGCGACGTCATAATCCCCGCTTGATCGCGCCCTCCGTTTCAGATATCGATCTATGCGTGAAGTTTACGAGTTCGTAGCATCCCGTTCAACGCTTCTGCGGCATTATTTTGCGAAACCGGCACCCATAATCTAGCTCCAGTATATTTGCATCTCAGTGAAATAGAAGTCTGAAAAAAGCTTTTCGCTTCACCCAAAAACAACATGCGGGTTTGTTGTTGTTGTTTTTTATATAAAAAAATTACCTGGTTGATGACAACAAAAACAACGGGCTTTAGATTTATCCGAAACATGCAGTGTCGAGAAGGTGAATGTTGTGGTACCAAACATTTCAAAGATCCAAAAGGTTTCCTTTTGTTTTCTTTCACGAGCAAGACGACATAAATATGCAAGCTTCTACCAAGTTCCGCGTCACAGGGTCACAGAGCTCCCGCTGGTTTTTGTTTCGTTTACTTATCTAATGTTAATCTTCACCCAATTTATTACACGTTTTCATGAAGTAAATCGTTCCATGTATAAACGCAGGCCCTCGTTCACCGAAAAATAAAATCCTTCCCCATAGTTCTGGACAGTAGTGAAAGTAAACGAGCATACGATTCGGAAGATCAAACCAGGCCAGATCAACAAGCTTTCAAAAAAAAAAAAAAACTAGCTACTCCTACACAGGGGTGGATGCAGGAATTTTTTGAGGGGGGGGGGGGGTCAGGTGTTGGTCAGCGTACCATGTTTAGAAGCTTCCTCCCCTTCTCCAGGGATTATTTTCATCATTCTTGTCCAGCTCGCTTGCACCTTTGCATTTAATTGCATTATAATCACAACCTTAAAAATTGCAAGCTTCACCCTTGTTGGTGTTAGACTGGTGGCAGCTGATAAAACCCGTTTGCTCTACCAAAGCCGCCGCTCTACTGACGTCTAACCCCTGGTTAGCTCAGTTGGTAGAGCGCTCCAGCTGTAATGGAGAGGTCCCGGGTTCGATACCCGGACCAGGCGGATTTTTTCGGTCGCGCACCAGTCACCTAGCTGTGTTTGGAGATTTCTGTTTGTCCTTTGTCCTCTTGTTCCCCTTCTCCAAGGTTTATTTTCATCACCCCCTCTCCCTCGTTTCACGCCCTAAATTTTACACATGCAGAAATCAAGTGGGGGGTCAGGACATCCGGACCCCCCCCCTCTAAATCCGCCCCTGCTCCTACACCAATCATGTTTCCTACGCCACATCACGTCAGTGGCGCTACCTATAAGTGCACTAATTAAAAAGTTAGTTTCCACTCCTAAATGGGCCCTTTGACAGATATCATTACGACATTAGCATTTTTTTTCTCGTACGATGCATACTTTTTGCAGAAACAACTTAACCTGCGCAAAATATTTTTTTTTAAAATTTTTTTATTAGAGGACGGCATTACATTTACATACGGATATTGACATATTTACGTCAATATCCCCTGGAGAATTTAAAACATGTTTCGTGCAAGTGCAAGCAACACTCCACTGACCATATGTGGTGTACGGAGGAGGTGCTTGCAAAAGTGTAAGCGGGATATGGTGCCGGGAGAAGTGGAGCGATGCGGCCAAAACAGCGCAGGCGCAAGTTTGGTGGCAGTAGACCGATTGAGATGACTGGATGTATGCATGACGATGGCCGCATTTGATTAGGGCGGCGGTTTGCGCCACCCTGCTGAACATTATCCCTGTACTAAGTGTTTTAATTTTAGCTGCCATTCCTTTCCCTTCCTTTAAAGTTCTGTTGTACCATCTGCACGAGGACAGGCAGTGCCAGGACTGTGGGCATGTATACTCCGCTGAGAGAAAGCTCCGCATTCAGCGCGAGCTTGCTGGCTTCCGCAGTGCTTTGGTTGCGCGTGCATGAGCGTTCACACTTGTGTTAGCAAGGGCAGAAAGCTCGCGCTGAAGGCGGACCTTCTAGTCTCAGCTTAAGGGTGAACGTGCAGGAGTCAGAACCAGACTACCAGTTTGGAAAGGTGCTCTCTTTTTAGTAAAAATATGTGACTCCACACAATCGATGTAAGAGCCAAATGAAGACTGCATGTACACAGCGCGACACTGTTAGCGCGAACAAGCGATTGCCGGTTTTTCCAGATTTTCTCTTTGAAACAAAGGGATGTCATCCAAGTTATTATTGCTATGGAAAGCGCTCATTTAGTTCTATAATGTAAGCGATAAAATTTCGTGCTCGCTAATACTATTTAGAAGTAAAATGCGAAAATGCACCGATGTCGTGTTCGCGCTAACAGTGTCGCGATGTGTACCCAATCATCAAAACAAGGCACTAATTACACTCTATTCAACTTCTTGAAGAAGTTTCATTAAGACTAAAACTTCCGTTGCGCCAATCTTTAGTAAAGAAAAATAAAAAAAAGAATGACTTCCCACAAAAACTTGCACTGGCATGTAATACCTAAATTCTGATATTATTTTTTGTTCTAAATGCCCTTCATCTGGCTTGATCACTGCATGAAAAAAAAAAAAGTAAAAAAAAACAAAACAAAAGAACACTAAGTCTTAGATTAATTAAGGTTGACCAGAGTTTCCGATTGTGCGCATGACAACCCAGAACACACCCCTGACCAGGGGCGCCAAGACCTCCAATCTGTTCGATGCTAAAAAAACTGTATGGAAGAGCAACAAATTTAAAAGGGTCAACAACATGCAACTTTGTCCTTAATAGTCATGGATGCACCCTTGATGCCTACAAGACGATTTAGAACGACAAAACATGCAACAGCAGCTAAAATAGGGTTGAAAACCGACAGTAAACTTTCTCTGGTGTAATGCTTTTGTGAACTAGTGCACAGAGCTTTTCACACAAAGCTCGGAAAACCAGTTAATTTGCGTGCGAGCTGTTGATGGTGAATAAATACATCTACAACAGACGACAGATCTACAATGCGTTCAAGTGGCAAGTCAAGCATGCACATGCGCATGCCACCTGTATAAAGAAACATGAATGGCTTTTGGGATGTTTATCCAACTCAATACTTACACATCCTGTGAAGACTGTTCCCGGCAATGTTTCAGCTCTAAAACCAAGCGTTTCCATAAGGAGTTTTAGTAGCAGCAGCCTGTTATAGCCAAAAGCATTATACACAAATATTTTTGTACTGTGTTTGGTCTTACAAAACTAAGGTGACCAAGAAAATATGCCACCCTAAGATGTACCCAAGACATCTCAACAAACTTGCTTAAAATATATACACAAACATATCTACAGACTCAGCAAATAAACCCAGGACTGTTTACTGTTCGGTGTACCTTGCATACATAATAATCTCTTCCTAACAAAATGGAAAAAAAAAACATGATTTTTCTTAAAATAAATTAAATCAGATTAATTTGATTTAAATCAATGTAGCTACAAACAAGTGCTTCTCAATCACTATAGTCAGTTGCAACCTAAGAACGAGGGGCGAGGATAAGACGGGCCGGGGAGGAGGAAGCAGACGGAACGCTGGAGAAGAGAGGGAAACCTCCTTCTCTCTTTAGCGTTCCGTCTGCTTCTCCTCCCCGGCCCGTCTTACCTCGCCCTTCGTTCTTAGGTTGCAACGGACTATAGATGTATTTTTAAACATGACAAATTGGTTGATCACTCCATTTGATCACTGAAAACAATGCAAAAGAAAGAATTACTGCAAATTTAAAGTAGTTTAATTAATAGCTTTTTATCGAGTTAATATCTTTTTAGTTAGTAAAAAAGCTTTATTTGCTTTCTTTTGTGTTCCGACTTTCTTTTAATACAACATTAATTTTATAGTGTTAGTTTCTTTATTTTGCATTCTTATTTACTTTCAGTAGGACGTAACTGACGGACAAAGTGGATGGCAGGAAGAAAGCTTAACGTTCCAATTTTCTCAGAAGACCATTGTTTTGTGCTCGTGCTCAGCCTGATATATATATTTCTTGCTTGATGATTCCTTGATTTGAATACAGAACAAAGACAAATCGAAAGCATAAAATGATAAACGGTAAATGAAAAAAATACTTTTGGAATTGTTTTTGTTGAAAAGGTTTGATTTAAATTATCGTAGTAAAAACGGACAAATTTACATCACTACGGTATTTAAATCATGACTTAAATCATCTTGAGTTTTATTTTCCACCCTGCTTCCTGGCCATGACTGGCATAGGATGTCAAACATGCAATTCTGAGCTGAAAGTAACTTAAAAGCTGGCATGCATCCTAGAAGAGCATTGAGATCTTCAGCAAGTCGGAAGGTCCCAACTTCCTCCTTGCAGGGACTAAGGGCTGACGTGGAAAGGGCACACTGAGTGCACATCAGCTGTTAAAGGGGGGGTGCAACGATTTCCGGACTTTGGTCAAACATTTGTAGAAGTTGCCCTCTGATGCTTCTGAAGTAAAGAACAGAAAACCAATTTCGCCTGCGTGTCCTAGTTGTTGTGTAAAAAAAAGTCAGCAGAACCCATCCTTTGGGAATGATTATCTACGTTAATGCGAATAGCATCAAACGGTGCGGAGTTATGCGCGTTCGTCAGGTGGCCGGCACACTCTAGATACGCCAGCCCACTCTTGAGGCGATTCTAAATTTGTTTACACTTTCACAGCCCTGCGCACGATCTCCGCAGCCCAGCACGTGCGTTTGTGTCACTTAGGAAGGCGAGCAAAGCACGCGCCATACGCACAAACACTCAAAATGGTACCGACCAGACTTTCTGGCGTCTCAGCTAGTCTCAACCAACGGTACTCTAAACGGTTGTTTATATCTTTACCATAGGACGCGCTTTACAGCGCTGTCACAGCTACCGGTGCGCGCGCGTTCCATGCACGAGTTGCTCACCCTCTCCCGCGCTCGGGAGAGGGTGATGTAGCGGCCGTGCTCCAGCCTCACGAGAGCAGAATGAGCCCTCGTGCATGGAACGCGCGCGCACCGGTAGCTGTGACAGCGCTGTAAGCGCGTCCTATGGTAAAGATATAAACAACCGTTTAGAGTGCGTTGAATGACTGCCTTCATAGCTCTGTGGTTAGCGCGTCTGCCTGCTGATCAAAGGGTCAACGGTTCGAATCCCAGCCGGCGCCGGTCTTTTTTATTTATTTATCGACCCGCGGCGTAAGAGGTTAGATAGCCAGATAGATACATAGATAGACGAAAAGTGCGTGAAGTATCCAAAGAATGCTATTCGCATTAAAACTAAATATTGGCATTTTTGGCACCCCTCAACTCACTCCCAGTCTTCAGGGTCACACCTGGTCCCCCTCCTAGTGACGTAATTCAGGGTGCCGTGTAGCTTCCTGTGTGCTCTCTCGGAGGACGCTTCCTCTCCCTCTCTCTGCTGACATTAGCGGCCGTTATGCTGCAGAGTCGAGCGAGGTCACGTAAGCTTTTCGCCGCAGTTCCTTCGGCTGCCCCTTGCGGCCGCAGGTGGGGGAAAAAGCTTGACTTTTGCTTTGCAATTATGCAGCGGAATCGCAACATTTTTTAATGAAGAGTATGTTTTCTGTATTCTCTGGGACACGATAAACAACGTAAAAGTGACAAGATGCAAATTTTTTTTCATCTTAAAATCGTTGCACCGCTCCTTTAAGTATCTAGTAAATATGCAAGCACCAAAACATGTAAACACATTGCAAAACGAGAAAAACAAAATTTCAAAGTTGCATGAACCGACATAAGAGGTGGCCTTCATTTTAAGAAATAGTCTGTATTTACATCTGTTTCAGAATACAACCAACATAAACTTATGCAGGAAGTTGTCTTGCCAGCTACCATCATGGCATTGCTTTTAGCGGTGTGGACCTTAAGACTAGCATGGTAATGTGCGCCCACTATGCATTCTATATAGATATAGCTTTTTCGACTATGTAGCGGCAAAAATGCTGTTCCTTGAGCAAACTCAACTAGAGTAAAAAAATTACGAAAAAAAGGGAACAAGCTTAAACTCAATGTCACACATTATGAGAATACTGCCCACACCAAACAGTCCGTAACTGTTTTTCGGCTAAAAATTGACCAGCAAATCTTTGTAAAAAAAAAAGTCCCAATAACTCCTTCAAGCTAGGAAGCCCCACTGGAAAAATGCATCAGATTAAAAAAGATAAGCAATTATCAGATGTGAAGTCATCAATCATATTCTCAGACCATTGTTTTGTCACTAAAATAAAATATCCAAGCACTAAAAGTAATGTCATGCACATGCAAATAATGTTTAAACATTTATAAAGTCTCAGATCTAGACCACTTTCAACAAAGACTGAGCTCTTTCCTTGACTGCTTACAAAATGAACTAAATGAAAGCTAAATACACAACTTAAGCATTTACATCTGGAAACATTAAGCATGTTTACCAACATAATAGAGCAGTAAAGCCATTTAAATTAAGTACTATGGCCAATCAAGTGACAGTTGAGTTGCTGAACACTTCACACTAGTGAAACTTGTATGGAAATGAAAATTGAGCAATAACTAGAGCAATGGGTAATGATGCCAAACTGTCTGACTACTAAACAGCAACTGCAATGTCTTCATATTATGGAACCAAACACCTCCTGTACATAAAGCAATGAACGGAAAAAATTAAAAACTTCCTGGGTCAAAAAAGCATCCCAAACATACACCTGCAAATATACACCTCAACTCCATCAGCAGTGACTGAGTCAATTACAAAGATTCTCTCCAAACAAGCAAAGCTCAGATCATACCAGCAAGATGAACATGAGTGCATTGCAAATACATCAATTAAACAGTACCACGAAACTTTAACAGGAACTTTACAGGGCAAAACAATCCGAAATGCAAGTAATATTGCAGCAAAACATGTCGCATTCAGGTGTGCACACATCTGGGCAATGTTTAGTGGCGCGACACGGCCATTTTGGGATCCCTAGAATGTCACAAATTTGGAGCCCACGGGCGTCTTTGAACTAACGACACTTAAACAAGCTTCCTAAAAACACACGCATTAAAACACGGACCTTAAAATATCGCTCAGAGGACTCGCTCGAAAACCCTGGAAATCCTAACAAGCCGCGAAAAAAACTGACTCGACAGCAAAAACAAACCACGAAAAAATTGCGATGGCACTTTGAGACACATGACTGACAGCACATGCTTGCCACGAAAAGCAGACGCACTTCCAACGGACCCGGTTATGGATGGCGTCTTGTCAGTTTACGGAAACGGGATCGCGTCTTATTTTACAGACAGGCACACATTTGTGGTTACGAGCTATCACGGCGAGGCTTCATGAAGGCCTCCGGAGATTCGTGGCTCGTGCTCCACGAATTGCGCCCACTTGCACGAACGTACATAGACACACGGCCGAGGTCAAGTCCTTAATAAAAGAATGTCCACTTTCTGGGATGACGAAATGCTCACATGTGCAGTGCTGTCCGTGTCTATGACATAGGAACGCCGTCACGGCTAACAGGCTCGTTGCAAATGATGGAAGATGCTTTTGAGATGGCGGTGTCTTCGGAGCTTGTAGTTAGAGTTAATTGGAGCACCGTTCACCACTTGCATGCCGTTAGCCATTCTGTTGGCTGCTGCGTGATGACACCTTCATTTTGTGCTGACACGAATCCCACCTTGAATCTTGGTCAAGAACAAGCCTGAAAAACAAAACAAGCAGAAGAACCAGCTAAGTTCACCAATTACCTCCAAATGCTACAGTTCGCTACAGTTTACTACATGCATGACAGCTTCCAAAATTCGGCGTCCCCATTTTCAACTTGATGAGTCAATCCAATTTTCTTTCGTTTGGATAACAATAAAAACTACACCTTGTTCACTGTGTTAGGTGTTGAACTGGGGTGGAGAAGAGTACACTACCCTCCTGTAGCTTCAACACTTCAGTATCAAAAGCATTTGCCTCGCACGACTACATGCGCCACGTCTTCCAAGATACAAAGAAATGTCTAACTACAAATATCACACCACCAAATAAACACAACACATCAAAGAAGTTTTGTCGCATTACCTAATGTTACCGTGTCTACTGTTGTGTCGAACTAATTTTGAAGCAAATCAGCGACAATCAAATTATTGCTGAACCTCCCTTTTAGAAACAGTTCAAGCCAAGGCCAGCTTTGAGGTTGGGACTTCTGCTCCCTGTTCCGGCCTTCAAACGGGCGATGCAAAGATTTTTGGATTGCTAGTAAATACCTCTTGGATTTATTCCTCCACATTCATAACCTAAGAAACATAGCTTAGTCTTTCTCTCCAAGCAATGGCAGCCTTAGAAAAAATTACACGAAAAAGAGCAGCATTCATTTCCTCAACTCGCATCCAGAACAAGCGGTCGTGTGTTCTGGTGCCGATGACATGTCGCCAATGTTCATCATAGCCACCCACTGGGATTGGCAAAGCGCAGTGCACGCGTTGAGCTCCGGACCTTGTAAAGGTTCAGCCATTCCCGTCGTTGCAGCGATTGGACATGAGCTACTACCCAAACACTCGTTGAGGCATTGATCCACACGAGCCGAAATTGGGCGCTCGTGTCCAACCTACGAGCCGCATTCGAGCATCGTCGCCACGGGGCAATCCGGATATGAATTTGTCAACACTGCAACCCCGTGTGCCACAACACAGAGTTTTCCGAAAAAGAGTGAAAGAAAAAGTTTGCCTTTATCCTAAAAATTACGCGGTGCCGTTGCGTGCAAACGTGCCTGGGTCACGCCAGCGCCAGCAAGTTCGAAGTGAGAAACATTCTGAACCGACACTACGGTACCCGCAACGAGTCTCCAACTGGTGTGCGTACCGCGTCCCTAAAAGGTGGCCCCCCCATTTCCACCTGACGACGTCATAGAAGCGTTGCGTTGTCATCGACCGCGATCTCGGCGGTGTCGCAGCGTCCGATGTGGACGTGGCAGACGCCTGTTCTGTTGCAGGTCGTTCTTCAACTTGACAATCCGCGGGACCCTCGGCGGCCACAAGTTGGAGCTCCGCGACAACGATGAAACTCGCATTCGCTCCTACTTTTTGCCGGCACTTCTGGCGCCAACTGCCAGGATCGCGACATCCGACGGCATTACACGCCGATTCGTGCGACGTCATTTGTTGCCATTTCGGGAACGCTTTCGATGCATGGGCGGGATAGGATGCTAAAGACACCAGTCAAAGTCTCGTTCCAGGCACCGTACCAATATTGTTGCACGGTCTCTTTAAGAAGCGTCATTGCTTGCCTTTAACCCTTTGACGGTCATCGCCGTACATGCACTGTGGTGATCGCACTTTGAAAGTGTCCGCCTAAACCCAAAAGGCCCCGCGCACCGTGGGAGGTGTCGCTACAGTAGACTCTTGTTACTCTTGTTAATTCAAACTCCAGGAAGCCACAAAGTTTGTTTGAAATATCAGCGAGTTTGGATTAACGAACATTCATCTAAATATGACACAAGATTAAATTATAATTTATTTATGGATGGCTACACATACAAAGCAGATATCTGATGATTTCCTCTACACGGACCTACTAATCATAAACAAGTACGCCAAAACACTGGTGAAATGTACGAGATACGTTTATTCATCCCTAAAAAATGTTGCCTATCGTGGACTCTTTAGACAGCATGTGATACCTTAAAACAAAGATTAAGCTTGTTCAACCAGCAAAAAAGTTGTCCAATGGGGACTTATTAGCCCCATTGAGCGCACTTCTTGCTGAGTACCAGTGCACTGCGGAGAAGCAAGCCCCGCGGAAGCGAGCTCTGCGGTGTTTGCTTCTCCGTAGCGCACCAATGCTCGGTAAGAAGCGTGCTCAACGAGGCCACGAGAACAAAAAGTATAAATTACACGAAAACGCCGTTCGAATTAAGCGACTTTATATATACATAAATACATTAAAAACATAGCGGGACAACCAAAATTTTTAAATTTCTTTAAATTAACTAGAAGTATGAAACATTAGTTTGAATTATTGAGAGCCTACTATATTTCTTATGTCTTTGGCAAACTATAAACATTATATTTGCAGTGTTTCCCTTTGCTGGGGTCATTTAAAGTTATGAAATTAAATGCTCCGCCCGTATGATATCTTCGTTTCGCACATCGGTTCCTTTGATGGTAGTGACAATTGAAACGCCGCCTCTTCTGATTCAGACTTTTAACGCTTCCTAGGATTGAATTCAGAGGATGAGACCTCACCATCCGATGGAGCAACTTTGTAAAGTACTACCTCTGGTTCAGAATTTAAAACCGCTGGAATGTTGCAAAATTGGACGTACCAAAATGAAACCTCCAATATTCACATCTGATGCTTCTCAACCTGAACAGCTAGCAAGCACACTAAGTGCTCCTGCTAGATAAAAAACAAAGAAATCTGTGCATTGATTTTTTTTGGTTATACTATTCCTTTGGAAACAAAACCAAACAACTAAAAAACATCCTTCTGGGAAAAAAAATCAGCAGAACCCATCCTTTGGGAATGATTATCTACGTTAATGCGAATAGCATCAAACGGTGCGGAGTTATGCGCGTTCGTCAGGTGGCCGGCACACTCTAGATACGCCAGCCCACTCTTGAGGCGATTGTAAATTTGTTGACACTTTCACAGCCCTGCGCACGATCTCCGCAGCCCAGCACGTGCGTTTGTGTCACTTAGGAAGGCGAGCAAAGCACGCGCCATACGCACAAACACTCAAAATGGTACCGACCAGACTTTCTGGCGTCTCAGCTAGTCTCAACCAACGGTACTCTAAACGGTTGTTTATATCTTTACCATAGGACGCGCTGTCACAGCTACCGGTGCGCGCGCGTTCCATGCACGAGGGCTCATTCCGCTCTCGTGAGGCTGAGCACGGCCGCTACATCACCCTCTCCCGAGCGCGGGAGAGGGTGAGCTAGCGGCCTCGTGCATGGAACGCGCGCGCACCGGTAGCTGTGACAGCGCTGTAACGCGTCCTATGGTAAAGATATAAACAACCGTTTAGAGTGCGTTGAATGACTGCCTTCATAGCTCTGTGGTTAGCGCGTCTGCCTGCTGATCAAAGGGTCAACGGTTCGAATCCCAGCCGGCGCCGGTCTTTTTTATTTATTTATCGACCCGCGGCGTAAGAGGTTAGATAGCCAGATAGATACATAGATAGACGAAAAGTGCGTGAAGTATCCAAAGAATGCTATTCGCATTAAAAACAACTGGCTGTATGTTTGGTCATTCTGCAGGAAACGTTTAAATGCGGTAGCATTATAGGGTGGGCGGTGCTCTTATTTTCAGTGGTGCTTAGGGCAGGATGACCCGTAGTCTTACAGTGCCTGGGTTGGGTGGTGCTCTTAGTTGAGGTGTGCCTAGGGGCAGGGTCTTGTATGGAAACAGATTCTGTCTCACCACTGTCTCTTTGTGATGCTGCATGCGCTTCCCTTCAGCACCACCACAAAGCTTTTGCACTAAACTTTCTGGGTCGCCAAGAGAGGGGAAGTGCAATTCTTGCCTTTTCCACTCCTCCTCGTTTCGCTCATTCTTTCTACAACCTCTGTTTCCGATCCTCTCTTTCTTGCCCTTCCACTTTACACTCTTTCTCATACCACCTGCATCTGCTCCTCCCATTCCTGCATGCTTGTATCTCAGTCAGCTGTGCACTCGGCTTCTACGTTGGTGACCGGGGTTCAACCTATGGCACCGGTTGCCAATTTTTTTTCAAGATTTTTTGGTGGTTACAGGTTGACTGACCTTTACATTTTGGGTTTACGTGGCTCCTGAAGTTGGTTGGCCCTATAAAGCTACCGCTTTAAGACACGACCATCAAAGGGTTAAGACTTGCCCGGCTCACCTGGTGCCCGCTCAGTTGTCTACACCCCTGGTGATGGAGGCCTCGAGGGCGATGTCGAACTCTGCTAGGGCCTCGAGGATCTGGACGAGGAACATAACCAGGCCGGGCTCCCGCAGGAACGACCGCTCCTCGTACATGCTCGCCGTCACAGGGCACGCTGCCAGCTCAAACAGCAGCTGGTGCAGCAGGTGCTCCCTGGGGGCCAGGGGAGACACGCCCACAAAGAACAGACATCTCAGGACAGGAGGGTTTCAGGAAAGAAAAGAATGCACAAGTTCTAGGAAATTCTGTATCCTCGTACAGAAAACATTTTTAACGTCGAAAGCATCTGCAGCTTGTATGTTTTATAGCATTTATCTTGGTACGAGTAAGAAAAAAACGTTCAAGCTTGCTCATGCTGACAAAGACTGGTAAGCACAGAATGTGTGATAGCCCTTCCAGGGAAGAAGAGAAGGGCGTCTGAACGGCACTGCCTACCGAAGATTCACACTCATTTCTGACACATGCTGTGCGATGGCATACCATGACAGGAAAGGCCACAAAGCGTGCTACTGCGCCCTCGCGTGCAAATGACCTGGTTTTTGCGCGCTCCGACTGCCGACCCTGGACAGATCAGTCGGCAAAGCACTTAGCTCACAATCTTGAGGTGGTGACTTCAAATTTTGCCAAAAGACTTGAGTCTTTTTATATGATTCTCTATGGGTATAACGCTTTTTGCCGTCGGTTTCTTGTTACAGCCGGCCACTACAGCCAGCTGTCAAAAGCCAGCTACAACATACAACCTTTTCACCATATGATAAACTATCTTGATGATCATAATATTCTAATCCCATATCGACACGGTTTGAGAAGATCTCTATCAACTAGCACTCAGTTAATGAGTCAGTTTATGAGATCTCAAGTAGGGTCAATATTAGGAGCCAGACAGACTTAATTTTTCTTGTCTTATCGAAAGCTTTTGATTGCGTATCTTGCCCTGAACTGCTCTTGAAGCTTTCTGCTATTTTTCAATATATCAATTAGCTGGGTAGCCTCTTGTTTGTCCAATAGAAGACAGCTTGTATCTTTTAATGACAAGACCTCCACCCTCCTTCCGGTAACATCACGGGTACCGCAAGGTAATTGTTACGTGACCTACTTTCAAGCGCTTTTCACTGCACATTTTGCCCAATGCCAAAAAAGTGCAAGGTGAACGAAGTGCACACCCGTGGGCAGCTCTTGCTCTGAGCGTGAGGGAGCGGCGGTCTCACCGTGCGGCCAGGCAGATGAAGAGCTGGAACTTGCCGTCCTTGCCCATGGTGTGGGATGCCCGGTCCACCTTGTTGGCCAGGCGACAGTAGCCGCGCCACACCTCGTTGGGGCGCTCGTCTTCCTCGGGACCGTCTTGCAGCACCGACTCAAAGAACTCCTTCACCTTCACTGCAAAACGCAAGAGCAGAACTGCACGGTCACCCTCTGAACCGCTTCGCTTCTGTCGCTTTGTCTCCCTATCTGTCGCACGCAACCGAAGCAGTGGCCGCCTTTTAAAACAAGCAGTGAAATAGAAGCCGATGCCGGGCAATTAGATAACCCTTCTCTCTCGCATGCATTCATTCGTTTCATCAAAGATACGTGCCATTGAACCAGCTGATGCAGTGATTCCCAAACTCTTCTACCCTGCGACCTATTAAAAATACGAAACGTCGACGTGCAACAACCAGCGTTTCAGGATGCCGCAAGCTCTTCGGTTTCAGTGCATAAACAGTAATACATAAAATTGATGTTAAAATGTTATTTGACAGTTAATATTGCCACGTGCATCTCCGAGCAAGCGCGTCCGTGGCCGAATGGTTATCGTGCTTGGCTCCCACGCAAAGGGTCAAGGTTCCAATCCTGGGAGCGGAAGTGCCTTTTTGTTATTTCTGTCCATGTTGCATTCTGGTAAATTCGAGAACCCCGTTGCTTGTTTGAGGTCTGAATGTTCTATGTGACAAACCTTCTACGCCATTTGTTCCAGAAGCTCACGCGTGTACATAAGGGGCTCCGCGTGGCGAGCCGGAGTCAGTCTCACCCCAGTGCTCAATCTTTCTATTACGTCATCGACGCCTCCGACACTAGCTTTCTATTTTGTTCTGGACACAAGTTTGCCCCATTAAACGTTTCGTTTCCTTCAGTCATTTGTTGCCTCATCAATTTTTATTCGTGACAATATAGTAGTATGAGTGAATGAATCAAATTTAAAACTGTTGCAAGAAAAAAAAAGTGTGTGCTAGCAGAAATGATTGTTTTAATGACTAAAGTGACCTTGTTCATTAGAGGCGCTTACCAAAACGAGATGCGGAGTTCAAACGACACAACTCTACTTCTCGACTGAATGTTGAGCCCTTTCTTTTCGTTGAGGCCACTGCAGAGAAGCCTAGTTCACCTTTCTTCAAGTTTCCTAGCTGCTTTGTGACTCCCGCCGAATATGTTGCGGCCTCCTTGGAGTTGCGACCCGGTTTGAAAAACGCTAAGCTAATGGCCGCAGGATTTTAACGCAAAATTGCTTTCTAGCGAAGCTTAAACCAGATTTTGTGTGCGTCCATGCCGTGTCACAGGTGAGGAAAGGCCACTGAAAAGGTAGTAGAGGTGGAGAGGGTACAGCTGCGCTTTCCATATTTGCACTGTTAATCTATACATGCTCCACTGAACCCCCCTCAACTATCCATGTGTGTCGACATGTATGACGCACGTGTCAGCGTTTGATCAATATTTCTACATGACGCTCCGTCGCCTCAGGAAGCTGTTAGATTGAACGTGGGAGCCCGCCGCATTTCTCGTAAAATGCAATTCTGTGTACGACGGTTTAATCAATGGACACAGGTTTTAAAGCGACAGCTTTAAGGAGCTCGTGTCATAGAAAAGTTAGCGTCGGCATCGGTGGCATTGTTGTGACGGGAAAATCCTGAGTGGTCGATAGGGTCATGACGTCACAGCCACATGACCTCGCGCGGGAATTTCAAACAACCCACAACGCTCACAAGAAACGTGACATTACATGTGGAACGAAAGTGATTGAAACATGACATGAAATGTGAATTAAAAGGTTGCCATATGTCTCAAATGATTTTACTTTATAACGTAATTGATTTGCCTCGAAGAAAAAGTTTGAAGAATTTCAGGCAAAGGCGGGATTCGAACCTACGACTTTTTCGGTTGCGAGCCAGACACGCTACCGACTAGGCCATGCATGCACGGCTGGGGAACGAGCGGAGGTTTAGTATATGTCAAGCTATTGTGAAGGCAAAGCTTAAGAGTCCTCTTGTAATTTTTTTCTGTTATGTTATTTTTGCTGCTTACAGCCCCTCTATGTTCAAGGGGGTTATCTGTTTTCAAGACATAATCCCCTTTTTGTCTTGTTAACATGCGGAGGTCATCCGGTCAAAGAAAAAAGTAATGCAACCTCATACAATTAATTCCAGCAAGAGACTAACGCACACCGCCGAAAATGATTCCCGTTCCATGCCCCCCCCCCTTCCCCCCTTCCCCGCCCCCAATTGTGGAGTGTCTATTCTAAAGGTTGCCCGAAGTGAAAATTTTGTTTCGTGGTCCCTCAGAGTCCCCTCGCTTCTGCCGCAACATTGTCCCTCTTCCCCGCCTGATCACGTCTGGACATCAGGTCTCGAGTCGAGACGGACCGCTATGGAACCGTGAAGATTGGAGCGTACCAAAGTACTCCCAGAGGTAGATGTGCCTGAAGAAGCGCGTGTCCTTGAAGCCATACAGGAAGACCTGCTCCAGGCAGTACACGAGACCCAGCTCTCCACACAGCAGGATCGTCAGGTTGCCCCGCTGCAAGGAAAGCCGCGCGCGCACGTTTTGTTACTGGCCTCGGAAGCCACCGCCACATTAAGAATGATTCGCAAATTTGCGCCCATGCGTGAACGAGTGCGCCGCACTCGCTCGTAACCGTTTACGACGAGTGAACACGCGGGTACACTGGCGCCATCTATTATATAGCCTAAAAACAGTTCCAATCTGCACATATTTTAGGCATCAATCTTTCCTCGTGCGCTCGAGATAATTCTGACGAGTTATATACGACCGTTTCTTATAGAAGATGCATAGATTTGACCTCGCAAACACCGAAAAGCCTTCGAGTTACACGCGGATAATTTACCTGGCAGACGGCGCCGGCGCGCAATAGCGTTTGCACGTCGTAGGCAGTTACAAAGAGTACCACACACTCGATTGCACTCAAATGCGTATGTGAACCATGTTGCAACAGCTTCAGAAATACGGGGCATCCCCCTCCCGGCTGGCACGAGTTTTACACTCCGGTAGCATGCAACTGGAAGGCCATTCGCTGCTTTGGTAGGAAAAATACTTGATGGGTTTTATGACGCCAATACGCATGCAGTGACATCTCGCTAATACGGACCCTGTTGATACGGATACAGTCGCCGACCGATTATTCGGACTTTGCAGGGACCGAAAAAATGTCCAAATAATAGAGCAGTCCACAAAATCGGCAGATTGAAAAACTTGCCTTCATTACTTCCAAGTGGGCTTAAAAAAGCCGTAAATAGTGCCTTGCTTCAGGTTACGCCTCCGTTTGCGTTCGGCAACTTTCTGTTAGCGTGAGAATCGCTGCTTTCTTTTCTAGCGTTATGGTTGAGTACTTTCTGCGCTTAACGGCACATCTGGCGGCACAAGAACAGATGGGGCTATGACGTCCAAGCCAGCGTTGTCCGAACGAGATGAAAGAGGCGCAAATCCACCAGTGCAAAATGGCGACTGGCGACACGAAAGTGGGGCGGAGGCAGCGGAGGCGCGATGATGATAATAGCGCGCAGCTAAATGGAAAAAGGGCTAGCATAGCGTCACCTAGCGCTAGGACTCAGGAGTACTCAAGTAGCGCTGCCAAACCAAGCCAATCCATTTGCAGCCAACATAGAATTCAAAATGGCTGCCTCTCAATGGTGCTTCCCGCTGATCGCTCATGACGATTTTGTCCGAATAATCATACTTTCGGACTTCAAGCTGTCCGAAACATTGGTCGTGAGTATGCACTATTTCTATGGGATAAGTCACGGTTCCTCCTATAGGTCCGAAATATCGAACAAGTGCGAATTATCGGAGTCCGAAAAAACCATCGGCGACTGTACCCCGTGGTATGGACAAGGTCTTGCGGGACGAAGTGGGGTGGGTACGTGCATTTTTGTTCCGTTATTACGGACAACTCGGACGACGGAAGATGTTTAGGGAAAGCGGAGGTGTCCGTTCTAGCGAGACACGACCATGGTATATTGTTTCATTTACAAGCTTCGAATCATCAATAAATAAAAAAATCTAAAACTTAAAAAAAAACAAAAAAACTTTAGAGATTAATTTTACGAGAAAAAGATTTTTCGTACCAAATACGCAACAGAGTTCACCCTGCTGTCACATATTGTCAACGGCAGGATAAGAATGTCGGTGTGTCTCGCTTGGACACTCTGGAGCGCGTTCCTTGCCTTCCGTCGTGGCATGCATGGGCGTACCAACCGGGGGGGGGGAGGGGACGTGCTTGTTCTCCCCCCTCTGTCCCTCTCCCCCCCCCCAGTATTCACAGTGGGGGCACGGCATGTGGTTTGCCCCCTTTGGAACAGCCACCACTGGGCAGGGAAAATACTGGCCGGCAGCGCCCAAGGGATACCAAAGACACCGCCCCCCCCCGGCCCTGGGGGGAAGGGGGGGGGGGAGGTCCGGTTTGCCCCCCCACTCAAAAACAAGTTGGTACGCCACTGGTGGCATGCGCATTCAAACCCGGAGCTGGCGAGACACTGAACCATTCTCGAAGGTGGAAAGCTCAGACCAGAGATGGGACAACCAAAAGACCTCCCGCCATTCTCGGCCCGTCGGTGAACGTGAACTCAAACTGTGCCACCGCCCAGTTAATGGTTGTGAAAGCCCGCCGTCCTCCCACGTCAGTGAGGCACCGCACACGCAGACCGGGGCACAGCAAAAAAGAAAAACTGACCTCTCGCTCCGACTTGTAGAAGTACTTGACTATGTTGTTGACGGCATCCCCCAGCAGCTGCTGAATCTCCGGGACGGTCAACCCTGCAAAAACCGAGTTTCGTCGTGTGAACCGCATGAACTGCAACCATGTCTCTGCATCTCGAGCCTGAGACTGCAGTCTTAACAATGCGGTATGGGGCAAACTGCTCATAATTAACTCAGTTTTGCGAAATGTGTTTTTATACGAGGCAGCCACTGTGTATCCGTTCGCTGCAGCACACATTACTGGCATTAGAAAACTAGTGCGACAAATTGGTCTCATCTCACCCATCGCAGCCCTGCGGTGGTGCACCAAATGGCGCTGTCTGCATTCGGAAATGGCTGCTCAGTGAGCCGTAACCATGAGCAAATCTGCCGCGGCTGCCTGAGAATAGGAACCGGGGGACAACAGAGGTGCTCTACTTATGTTATAAAAGTCAGCAATTTAAAATGTGGCATTTCACTTTAATATTACCCAGATCACCGATCAAACTAAACCACTCTGTGCAAGAAAAAATCAGCAGAACCCATCCTTTGGGAATGATTATCTACGTTAATGCGAATAGCATCAAACGGTGCGGAGTTATGCGCGTTCGTCAGGTGGCCGGCACACTCTAGATACGCCAGCCCACTCTTGAGGCGATTCTAAATTTGTTGACACTTTCACAGCCCTGCGCACGATCTCCGCAGCCCAGCACGTGCGTTTGTGTCACTTAGGAAGGCGAGCAAAGCACGCGCCATACGCAAAAACACTCAAAATGGTACCGACCAGACTTTCTGGCGTCTCAGCTAGTCTCAACCAACGGTACTCTAAACGGTTGTTTATATCTTTACCATAGGACGCGCTTTACAGCGCTGTCACAGCTACCGGTGCGCGCGCGTTCCATGCACGAGGGCTCATTCCGCTCTCGTGAGGCAGAGCACGGCCGCTACATCACCCTCTCCCGAGCGCGGGAGAGGGTGAGCTAGGGGCCGTGCTAAGCCTCACGAGAGCGGAATGAGCCCTCGTGCATGGAACGCGCGCGATGGTAAAGATATAAACAAGTTTTTAGAGTGCGTTGAATGACTGCCTTCATAGCTCTGTGGTTAGCGCGTCTGCCTGCTGATCAAAGGGTCAACGGTTCGAATCCCGCCGGCGCCGGTCTTTTTTATTTATTTATCGACCCGCGGCGTAAGAGGTTAGATAGCCAGATAGATAGATAGATAGATAGATAGATACATAGACGAAAAGTGCGTGAAGTATCCAAAGAATGCTATTCGCATTAAAATCGAGGCAAGAACTACCGTAGAATACCGCGCTTCTGCCCATTCCACACTAAGCGCCCATTCCCAAATTTCTGAGATCTGAGAAAATATGCACAGTACATTGATATGTAAAATTGATGACCGGACAAGCGCCCATCCCCCGTTTTTTCGCGATTATCTTTAAACTTTGAGTGGGCGCTTGCCCGGTATTTTACGGTAGAACCCAATAAGAATACATGGGACCGTTTAATAGACCTTTGCCAAATTACACAAGTACCAAGAAGAATGCTGAAACCTAAGTAGGTATATGCACTGCAGGTGCGATCGTCTTTTCTGTATAAAACATTCCAAGTAAATACCGCCAAAATTGCGCGGACGATCATGTGACATAATGTGAATCGACAACGCCAGCTGGTGCGACATTTCGGGGATATTGCATCGCGATTAACTGAAAATTCCGGTGACGTTGCGTCGTGCGGCGTCTTGCGTAAACCCTAACCAACCACGCACAAAACAGCTAGCATCTGAACAGCATATTCTCGCGGGCGTGCTGCACGAATCGCTGGCTGCACCCCGGCTTGTCCATTCTTCGCTCAGTAACGTTTTCTTCCCCTGTGTTACTTCACGTTCACGCACACCCTGATCTTGCTGTCGAATGCGTTCCATCCTAACACCCAAGGTGAGACCGTCGGCGCCTATACATCAACGACCTTCTCTCTCAAGGGTGTGTCTATGTCGCCGAGCAGCCGCCGCTTGCTCCAGCGGATGCTTTGGCAGCCCCATTCTTGCGCACATAAGGCTTAGAGCACCGACGAAACGGGCGACCAAAGGCGGAAAAGTCGCAGGTGTCAAGGAGTGCAATCACATGCACCTCAGTGCACATCGCGATGGCCGAACCTGCTGTGCCTCAACCGCGACTTTTATTGGCAAAAGAACAAGGACATCGCTGCTGTACTCGCCCCCTCCTGGTGCCAAAGCCACCTGGGATAAATGCGCACACGCTCTATTCGTTTTTGGCAACACAACGCTCGCCCAGTACAACAAGGCCAGTACAGCTAATGCCGTAATAAGGAGCCGAGGAATACACGTGGAAAGTGCCGTTAATTTTAGGTGTTTGACTCAGGACACTCCTGCTGCAGACGCCAGAACATGCAACGCATGTAACCACACTCGCAGCGTGCACCTTGGCACTTGAATAAAGGACCTACTTGGTTCACTCGGTCTCCTTGGCACACTTGGCGACCGACACCGGGGAGGGGTTCTGCAGGCTTCCATCAGCTCTGAAAAAGGGCAATGCCATCTTAGCCTCTTTAACTTTTTTTTTTTCTTTCTCGCAAATTTAGCACGAGATTAGGGTTTTGAAATGTTTTGCAGGGTAACAAATATTGCGAGACAAAGGTATGGTTCAACTCCCCAGCCCCTTTATAGAACGGGAAGCTTTTAGCTCATTCCTAAATCTCTACCACCAAAAGGATAAAAAAAACAGATTGGCGTCCTTGCTGGCTTTGTTGCATGTGGTTGCCTATGCTATCCCTGGGTTCACTTGCGGTAGGATCCAAAAATTTTGTACCCAAGCCCGAGTGATTTTAGGGCATATATTAATCAGTGACTGCCACCACACTGGCCTCCCCAAAAGAAGAAGTGAAAAGTGCTCTGTCTCGGTGTGTCCTATGTCACACTCATGTCAGACTATCTCTCAAAGTTGTTTCCAAAATGTCGACATCTTGCCCAACTTGTTTGTGCAACTAATGTTTTGCAGATAGCAAGAATTCCATAATATTCAGAGTCATCGCCTCACCTCGCTGCCGCCAGAAATTTAAAAAAAAAAAAGTGGGTGGGCCATATCTCGGTGGGTAAGCACAAATGTTCAGAAAAAGCTAAAAGACGCCAAATGTTTTGTAGCATATCACTTGGTGTTTTCTTGGAAATCGTTATTCGTCTAAAAAGCAGGGTAGGCGATGACTCGGGGATGGGTGATGACTCAGGATATTATGGTAGGTCCTTAAAAGATTCAGGTTCTTTTCAGTACTATAATTACTCCTTTAACTTAAGAGTACTGCAGTTGAGTATGACAATGGTCAATACCCTTGAGCAGGGCCAAAGCGAAACTACAATAAAGTTGCAACTGCCCATCAAGGTTTTGTCCAGCGGCGATGGCAAGTTCCCTGACCAAGTGAAGAGTAACAATAGCTAGATTGTGACTGTAATTTATGTAAGGCATGTACGCCTTGGTACATACCAGTAAATAGCGACAAATCTGTTTTCGGTGAATTAGTGTGTGAAACACAGACAAGCTGTGATATTTTTGGTTCACCATAAGTTATCATTTCATTCTTTCACGTAATTAATCTTAATATTTTTAGAAACTACTTTGCAGCAACTACCTAGTAGCAACAAAATAAGTAGCTTTAAATTGCTTGCTTTCCCAATTGCAGCTTTGTGTAATAGCGAGTTCGTTTCACACGCACTGGCACCGTTCGAGTTCTCTCCCAGAATGACATCGCACCCGCTTGAGTGTTGCACGGAGAACTGAACTTGCAACGCACCGAGTGCAGAAGACTGATGCTGCCGCCATCTATGTTGTAGAAAGGTACCAACCTCAAACCGAAACTAGCCGCCTTTCTGTTCGGAGGATCGGAGTGATGGATGGGAATGTGGAAGTGCAGTCGCTACCAACATTTTACCTACAAACGTTGGTCGCTGCAACCTGTAGTTTATATTTCCGATGACTTCAAGCAACTGGGCTGTCGTAGAGATAGTTACTAGTGATGGGCTGAACTTTTGCGGAATTGAAAATTCGGCGCCGAATCTAGGGATTCAGCAAAGGCTGCGAACTTCTGCCAAACTTTATTAAAGATTCGGCAAAAATACGTTGTCACCAGACCTGACGGTCGATATATTGTTTAATCGTGCGAAAAAACGTTCCTAGGCTTTTTTAAACGCATATTGACGCAGTTATTACTAAATAAGGTGATACTCTACAAGATTATTGTATCCGTGTCATTTGTGTATGTTTGCTGGTAATTTTAAGGTGACTTTGTGCAGAAGATGTGTGACAACGGGGTTGGGTAGTAATGGGCGCAGTCACGATATACGCAAGTTTCTGGTTTTAAGGCCTCATCTGCACAAAGGCAGTAACACTCCGTTTTATATTTCCTCTGCGAGTCACCGTTTAGTGCGTGAAAATGAATGCAACGGCTGTTGAGCCTTCACCAGAAGTGATAACAATATTATTGTAAATAGGCATGTTCTTCGATTTGAGTCGCTTGACGCAAGCGTTGCATGAAAGAGTGCGTCCCATATTCGCAACGTCTCGTTTTTATCTTTTAAAATGCCAGTTTCCGATGCTAGGACACACCGAACGTTTAGGTAGATGGGAAGAGTGAGGATTGTCGGATGCGCAACGTGCATGATAGTTTTGTGTTTAGTTTTATGAGGAAAGATAAAAACCGCGAAATAACGCTAATTGAAAGCAATATTATTTTGTTCTGTCACAAACTACTTGTGAACCGAAAACAGGATTGCTAGAATGGCGAGGAATGCTTTAAAGTACTTGTCGGTCAATTTTGCAACTACCTCGCTACATCACTGGAAAGATCAAATGAAAACCTTGTTATCCCGAATGTACCGCATCATTTGTCACTTCAGCAGTGGACTGCGGCATTTTGCGTCCATTTCTGGTCGATCTTTTGTTCTTGAGGCAAAGAATATTGAAGAGAACCACATTCACAAAGGCTGACAAGCACACAGTTACCACTGTCGCCTACTCCGTACCTCGCCATAACCGCTCGTAGCACTACACTGTACGATGGTAACCGCATGAATGCACGGCGTCCATTTGCAATTCTTGGCCTTGTCGCGTTCTTGCACGTGCGCAGACGTTTGCCGAATTTTTGCCAAATCTTTGTCGAACTTTTTTCAAAAGTTCGGCGGATTTGCCGAACTTTGCCGAATCTGAAGTTCGGCAGATTCGGTCCATCACTAATAGCTACAGACGGGCGTAAATCTTCGTAACCAGCTGTCTACAAAGCAGCTGGTTGGGATCTCTTCTATAACCGCTTACACTGAAGAAAACTGATGATGCTGTCCAAGCAGAAGCTTGATCCCTTTGAGCATGGTATCATACGTGAACCACTGAAAGGGTACGGCTTAAAACTAGTCCGTTGGAATATCCAGCAAAACTTTCGTGGGACTTTCGATTTCGATCGTCATTACAGGTCTTTCAGATTTTAGCCTTGGGAGGGCTGACAGAACGAGAGCTTTTTCGAACAAAATACGACGGGGCAGGTTTGCTGATGTACACGTAAAATTCGAGCTGAAGCGCCCCTGTCACTGCACGTGAAAATCGTCGAACTGCTGAAAGTAGCAGGGGGCGCTTATCCCGAACGGCATCAAAATTCAAAATGGCGACACAATTTTTTGCACAGAAAAAGTAAAACTAGCGCAGTGCACACAGATTTACATTACTTTCTACGCTTTCTCGGTGATCGAACATGACGTCTCATTAGGCCAAAGACTTGTCGACGCTATGTTAATGACATATCGTGACAGCACTCATGCTTGCAATGATTTCGATACGGAAGAAAAGCAGATATCCAGTAATGTCTCTGCGCTTCATGTCGTCGCTAGGTACTGTCAAAGTGCTGTTGAGCGTGTTCACGGCCTGGCGTGTCAGTTACACCGTGAACGTTCATGTGTAGCTACTGTGCATCGTCTTGCCTATACTCCGAACTCCGAGGTCAAGTTCACGATGTAGTGAGCACCGTGTGTACGTGTTGCTCGTTCTGCGCTAGCCATTGTAGTCCTCGAGTTTCGTCGACGTCTGTACTTTCGTGTTTGACTGTGCATAACCGTCTAGTGCACATCCCGTCCGGGACACGCAAGCTTGCATTTCGCAATGGCTAGTGACTGGGCCGCCATTTCCGTGCCACTGAGTGATATTGCTGCACAATCTAGTATTGCCAATATGAAGCTGCGTAGCTTCTTGAGCACGAACTCGGAGCGACCACACGGCGCTGTCGTGGCCGCAGCGCGATCGAAGTTGGCCGCTGACTGATTCTGCAGGGCTGGATTGCACTGGGCTCCTGCAGCGAGCGTCGTAATCCGGTGTGCCGGGATGCGGTGCGCCTTCCGCGTGAACGGCGCAGAAATGTGAAATTGCGCACCGAAGCTGGGCGCAGCTCTCGCACTGGGTTGGGGGCGCTTGCTCGGAGGCATTTGCCGGTTTACGGTAGGTAAATGTTAAACATGATGATGTTGCCCAAGCCTCCGGTAAAGTCACTATGTTTATCTGTCTCTGATGCTTATTGGGCAGTCACAGGTTTCTGCTGGGGGAGTTTTGTCGACAAATGTTCAATTTTTCCCCCGCACACGGATGGTGATAAACATCTCGAGGGGCCGCTGATGCATTTGTTCTGAGCATTTCTTTACACACTGGTATATTTCAGCGTCTGTACGGCAACAGAACGACTTAAAACCTGCTAATAAAGAACGGTTTGTCAATTGCTTCCTTCATGAAATAGCAGACGCTCACAATTCAAGCTTCGCGTTTGATTCTGTTGCTCGCGGGACGCAATTTCTATCAAAATAGATAAATGGGCTAGTTGGTACATCACTGGATGGAAAGCGCCGAATAAACAAGGACGAAGAAGGGGACAGAGACGAAGCGCACTCACAACTGAAGGTTTATTGAAAGAAACATCGACTATTAATACCGTCTATCTGGGTGTTGGCTCAAATATAAAAACTCTTTATCTGTTAAGTGTAGTGATGGCGCACTAATACACCGACTCTCCCTTTGCTCTCTTATGCGGAATGCCTCATGTATTTCTCGTGCTGTTTTCTTTGCGTGTCTGCCCAGAACTGTGGTATAGTGCCCAGAACTGTGGTCAGTGGTATATAACTAGGGTTCGGAGTTTTCGGTTTAAACCGATAAAAACCGATAAAAGTACGCCGAACCCATTTTCGGAAATTCGGTTTTAACCGAATAGGTCAGTTTGCATACGTTCGGCGTTTTTGGTTCAAACCAATAGACACCGATAAAAGTATGTCTAATCCGTTTTCTAGAATTCGGTTTTAACCGAAAAAGGTCGGTTTTAAGGGCCGCGCGTCCAGGATGGTGGGGGAAGGAGTGAGAAAGAGAAAGGGCTTTACAGGGTCGACATTGTGTGACGTCTTCGTGATTGCCCTCTTCCAAGGTTCAACATACAACAAAAAAGGTGTTGGATTGACCTTCGCGGGACATCTGTGTCCTCTCTGTGACCGGGCTAAGTGTGTCAAGTTCCTGGTCAAAAAAAAAAAAAAAAAAAAAAAAAGTTCGGATGTGGGCTAGTATAAGAATTTTTGCTTTATGCACTTCAGAGGACATCGAGGAAAGCCTTTCTTATTAACCTCTCTCAAACTTCCCTGTGATTACAAACACAAATACAGCGGATTTTTTTTTGTTATTCCGCTGGGCTTTGTATTGTCATTACCTTGGACCAGGGGTTCTCAAACTGCGTTCCGGGGAACACAGGGGTTCCACGAGCTGGTCTCATGGGTTCCGCGAACAACTGAATTTCAACCCCCTCCCTCCACGCCGCAGGCTGCGTGGCAGGACCATGCAAAGCGCCTTCACCTCACTTTGTACTGACATTGCGATTGATATGGTGGCGATATATGGGAAGCAACAGAAGCAAAATTGCCAACAATTGCGCATCTGTAGCTTCTGGGTCGGCAAATATGGAGGGGGGTTCCGCAGCAGTTTTTGAGGCTTCCTGGGGTTCCGTGAGGCCAAAAGTTTGAGAACCCCTGCCTTGGACGGTCACGTCGTCAGAATGGAAAGGAAAAAGAAGCGCTCTAAAGATTTGCCCGCGAATTTTGCGATTTTGAGGTGTGTCCTGACGGAAGTTGCAGCGAAGACCACGTACGTATATGTGCCGTTATTCTTTGAGGATTACAAATATCACAGCTACAAGGATCATCTCATCCGGTGTCCGACGGTGTTTCTCTCATATTCACCGAAAGAAACCGGTAAACATTTTTGGAAAAAAATATACAACGAAAAAAACCGAAAATTGAATTTAAAAATAAACACCGAAAAATGTACGCCGAATTTCGAAAAATAAAAACCGAAAACGCGCAACCTTATATATAACATACCAATGAGTTGCGGGAAATCATACGTGGGCCAAACAGGGCGTTGCATAAATGAAAGGACCAGGGAACATGCCTGGTCAGTGAAACAGTCCCCGTAGGGCAATCTTGCGGTACACTGTGATAGGTGCCCATGTGGCCCGGAATTGGAAAAATCAGCAGAACCCATCCTTTGGGAATGATTATCTACGTTAATGCGAATAGCATCAAACGGTGCGGAGTTATGCGCGTTCGTCAGGTGGCCGGCACACTCTAGATACGCCAGCCCACTCTTGAGGCGATTCTAAATTTGTTGACACTTTCACAGCCCTGCGCACAATCTCCGCAGCCCAGCACGTGCGTTTGTGTCACTTAGGAAGACGAGCAAAGCACGCGCCATACGCACAAACACTCAAAATGGTACCGACCAGACTTTCTGGCGTCTCAGCTAGTCTCAACCAACGGTACTCTAAACGGTTGTTTATATCTTTACCATAGGACGCGCTTTACAGCGCTGTCACAGCTACCGGTGCGCGCGCGTTCCATGCACGAGGGCTCATTCCGCTCTCGTGAGGCTGAGCACGGCCGCTACATCACCCTCTCCCCGAGCGCGGGAGAGGGTGAGCTAGGGGCAGTGCTAAGCCTCACGAGAGCAGAATGAGCCCTCGTGCATGGAACGCACGCGATGGTAAAGCATATAAACAGGTGTTTGGGGTGCCTTGAATGACTGCCTTGCGCAGCTCTGAGGTTAGCGCAGTGGCGTCACAAGGGGGGCGGGGGGGGGCGGACCGCCCCGGGTGCAGCGCTCAGGGGGTGTCGCGGCGGGCCACGGGCGGGGGGCGGGGGGGGGGGGGGGGGTTAGTCGCGGTGGGCCACGCGAGAGCGGAAAGGGGGGGGGGGGGGGGGGTGTCGCGGCGGACTACCGCCGGGTGCCGCTGACCCTCGTGACGCCACTGGGTTAGCGCGTCTGCCTGCTGATCAAAGGGTCAACGGTTCGAATCCCGCCGGCGCCGGTCTTTTTTATTTATTTATCGACCCGCGGCGTAAGAGGTTAGATAGCCAGATAGATATATACAGGGTGAAACAAGGAGACGGCAGGCTCTTTAAATCGACCGGAAAATTCGGTTTCTTAACCTATCGCGCTTACGACTTTGTGCAGCGTTGCCCACAGATGGTGCATTTTTTTTGTAAAATTTGCAAAGAGCGAACTTACCTGAGGAAAAAGTAAAAAAAGAAAGAAAAAGGCTTAGCTCCTATGGAAACACAGCGACGCCACCGGTCTGCAAACAACACGGCGCCGTTTCGCACGGGAGACAAGAGATGGCGCAAGCGGTCGCGACGCAAACTGCCGCCAACGAACGAGCAGACGACGCCGAGAGCCGTCGTGTTTAGCAGACAAGGAACTGCAGTTCCTTGTTGTTACCGCGCCTGTTTTTGTTTCTGCAAATGTCGCCGCCTGCGGAACGCGAGTCGCTTTTGAGTCGAAAAGATTGTCTGCTAAAAACGCCGGCTCTCGGCGCCGTATGCTCGTTCGTTGGCGGCGTTCGTTGCGCCATCTCTTGTCTCCCGTGCAAAACGGTGCCGTGTTGTTTGCAGACCGGTGGCGTCGCTGCGTTTCCATAGGAGCTAAGCCTTTTTCTTTCTTTACTTTTTCCTCAGGTAAGTTCGTTCTTTGCAAATTTTACGAAAAAAATGCACCATCTGTGGGCAACGCTGCACAAAGTCGTAGCGCGATAGGTTAAGAAACCGAATTTTCCGGTCGATTTAAAGAGCCTGCCGTCTCCTTGTTTCACCCTGTAGATAGATAGATAGATAGATACATAGACGAAAAGTGCGTGAAGTATCCAAAGAATGCTATTCGCATTAAAACAACAGTTCTGGGCAGACATGCAAACAAAACAGCACGAGAAATACATGAGGCATTCCGCATAAGAGAGCAAGGGGAGAGTCGGTGTATTAGTGCGCCATCACTGCACCAGATAAAGAGTTTTTATATTTGAGCCAACACCCAGATAGACGGTATTAATAGTCGATGTTTCTTTCAATAAACCTTCAGTTGTGAGTGCGCTTCGTCTCTGTCCCTTCTTCGCCATTGTTTATTCGGCGCTTTCCATCCAATTTCTATCAGAAAATCTACTTTTTTTTCCTTTCGGTTCCACGACACGTCGTAGCAGACGAACCCTCATCGTCTGCTCCTGCTTTTCGCCGGAGCGAGGCATGACGGGATTGCATTTTGGCGCACTTCCGATTTTCTCGGTGCAGCGAGTGCATGCACGCGTGGGTTGCCAGTGCTGAAACGAACTCAGAGAGTGCAACCACTCGTGGAGTGCCGGCAAAACGAAGCCGCTCCACGCTGCGAGTGGGCACGTGTGGACCGCACGTGCCCACGTGCGGAAACGGCGTGTGGACCGCACGCCGCACCCAAGCCGTTTCCGCACGCACGGAAACAGCGTGCGGACCGCACGTGCCTTGTGCGGAACCGTGTGGAAACGGCACTCGTACCGCTTCACGGCACGAGTGCCGTGAGCGTACTCGCTATAAAAAACTTCCGTAGAAAAGAGCAGACTACAAACGCCGGCTCTCTTTGCGTGAAACAAATGTTGATTAATGGCGGAAAACTCAACAAGCAGTGCAAGTCCAACCACAAGCGGCCTCTACTGAACTGCACTGGGAGAGAAAAGAAATATACAGGGCAGCAAATTGATGGTCAAGGCAAATTTGTAGAAACCACAGAGGTGATTATCTATGAATGCGTTAGCATTTATCCTTGCACACTGCCAAATTAGCGTGGAAACTGAATTGGTGTACAAGTCAGAATGTCAATTTTTCATAAATTTTGCTAAATTTGGTGGGGAGTATCCCCGCCAAGCTTAGAGCCGTCCTCTAGGACCCCGCTAAATCCTTGCTGTCCTTGATATCACCCTAGAGGTCGTCCTTGAGGTCGTCCTAGACACCGTTCTTAATGTTGTCCTCTAAGATGACGTCAAAGACGACATCTAGAACGACCTCAAGAACGAATTGTAGGATGATGTCTTGGGAGACCTCTAGGATGACCCTGGGAAGACATCAAGGACGACGTCGAGAATGACGTCTAGGACAACCTCTAGGGTGATCTCAAGGACATCTAGGATGACCTCTAGGACAACCTCTAGGACGGTGTCAAGGTAGTCAGGTCCATTGAAGAGGGGGTACAAATGTGAAGGAGTGCGTACGGCCGCTCCGCATACGCACGGCACAATGGGGAGCAAGCACAGTGAGCTGAAATGGTCTATTGCGCACACCTACTGCGCATTAGGAGGCCAGACACCAGACAGAAAAAAATCCGCGATGAGTAGCTTAATAATGCTATCGCATTAAAATGAATTATCGCTTCATGGTGACACAGTGAAGTCAACACAGGAGTGAACCAACCCTCCCGACAATGCGGAGAAGTCAGTTTTATGCCACAAAGGAATGTTTATATTCCATTCAGCCCTAAGCTAACAGTGCAGTAAAAATATGTGCTCATTAGACCACTCACACCCTTACCTTTCACCACATGATCACACTCCCATTCATACTTGCGTGCAGAAAGTGGGAGCAGGAGGGGAAAGGAAGGCACTTGATACGTCCGGCAATCGAGTAGCTTTTACTGCACCATCAGCCTAGGGGTGAACGAAGTGTCGGGGAGGGAGAAGGGACACTACCTTCGTTGTCGACGTCGGCAGGAACCATCTCGGCCACGAGAAGCCGCTCCGTGCTCCCGTCGTCGATGCCCTTGCCGAGCCACCGGCCACACGGGAACCTGAAGACCAATCGTGTTCCACTCCAATCGTGCCTATTTCAAGCAAGTGTTAAAAGAGCTGCTCCAACCCACAAAAGCATTCTTTGTCGCCTCAGGAAACATAAACTAGATTTCTTTGTCGACATAAAACTGCTTACAAAGTTTTGTTTTTCTATACTGTGAACAAGGCATAAAAAATCATACGCATACTCCATCTCAAGGCTGGTTTACACACTTGAGACAGCTTACTACCGGGGCGCTCAAGTGCTTTTTGTAGAAGCTTGTTTTTGATGGCATATTGTTTGCTGGGCTTTAGTCAATAAAAATGACCAGTTCTAGATGGCAAGACGTAGAGTAAACTCGCAGCAATAGAAACGCACGGGCACTATTCTTTTGGGGGGAGGGGGGGGGGCTTATTTTTGGATCTTCACTACTTCCATTAAATCTGACCAATAAAAATAGTTAATTGCGAGGAGATTCCGAAACTTACTATTACTGCTCTCTTTAGGTGCATTGCGTACTACATTTTGACAGAAACGTCAAACCTGTGGGTGTAGGAGACATAGCATGGCAATTATTGTTAGAAAACGGCGTCCGACGACGCCCCTGTTGCCTGCTCCAAGGTGCACAAAGGGGGCGTGTCATGATCTTTAACCCTTTGCCTAGCGTAAAAAGTTTGAAAAAAAAACTATTTGAAAACACCGAATCTTTTTATGTGCCCTATACATTTAATATGCAATACAAAGGCCAAAAACAAAATATTTATTATATGAGAAATCTTCGAACACAATGCAAAAAAAAAAAGGGACTCAAGTTCCACTTCACTGCATTACCGCAGACAGTTCACATCACCTTGCACATGGACGTTCAGGCCGGACGTAGCAGTACTGCAGACAGTTCACATCACATTGCACGCCGAAGTGAACGCAAAACATGGAGGGGCTGGAGGGGGATTTTCTACACTGATTCTAGTCCATGCCGACACAATGTCCTCATCGAAATCGGAGTCGTCTGAGCTCGAATCCAATAACACAATTGCATTGCTCTCGCCGTTCGATGAAAGATTCATTTCCTCGTCTTCTGAATCTGAAGAGACGTAACAACAGCTTCGTTTTCGCCCCAATTTTGAGGCAAGATCGTCACTATGTACGCAGTGACCAGAAGTTGACGTCGCCATTTTTAAATCCCCTGTTGCCTGCGTTGGAACAATTTTCTGCCAAATTCAGAAATTTACCAGGTTTTTTTTCCGTGAAGTGCCATCTATCCACGGCAAAGCTCACTAGAAACATGTGGACTAGCCCAGTTCGTCCATGGCAGCATATTGGAGCCCGATCAACGGGGACGAGCCCAGCTCGTCTTTGGGGGAGCGGTACAAACAGTGTGGACGAACTCAGGTCGTCCATGGTAGGGAAAGGGTTAATTAGATGTTTATTAGGGAAATCGCCGCCCAAGAGTATAATTTGGGTTTCTTGGGATGCTTATCACCCGTAGATTGAGTTATTATCATAAATAGACGATCTCAGAATCCACTTGGGTGCCTTTAAGCCTCTTGTGACTGCTTATGAATGTCTGATTGTAAGCAGTCACAAGAGGCAAAAATATTGCGGTGGCTTAGCTCGGCTATGCCAGGATATACGTAGCGTGAGGTCATGCGCACAAAATGAGAGTCGCTATCAGGCGGCTTCGGTGCGGCGTCAGACTTGGCTACTGCGCAACGGAGGCGCACAGCTGGGCACGCGGCAACGCCAGGTGCGTCTGCCGCGGCTATGATGTCACTCCTCTGGAATGCGCAGACCGGCGAGGTGGGCAAGGCAGTCGCGGCGGCGGCGTAGCGCGCGTGGCAGTCAGAGCGCTGGCGGGCAAGCGCGCGGCGGGCGAGCGCAGCGGCGGAGCGTGCAGCGGCAAAGTCGCATCAACGGAGCGCGCGGGCGGCAAAGCGCGCAACAACGAAGCGCGCGGCAGCGGAGCACGCGGCGGCGGCTTCGCGTGGCTCTCATAATGAGCCGTGCTCATTATGCATAGCGCGCGGCGGCAACAAAAGAGCTACCGCCACGCGCGTGGCTTTCATAATGAGCACGGCTCATTACAGAGCCAGCGCGAAACTGCTCAACCTTGACCAGTGTAGCTAACGCTACAAAAGGAGAACAGTTTTTGGCTGGGTTAGCCCCTAGAACACAAAGAAAAGGACCAATGGGGATGTCAACCGTGTCGGGCCAAAATGTTCGATCAAACCGATCATCCAGCCAAGTCAAGTCGGCATTACTTGTTAATAACCCAAATTACACTTTAAAATAATGCTAAACCCCCCCCCCCCCCCCAATTTTCTTTTGTTGAGTGCTTGGATAAGACTGTTTTTGTTAAGTGCTGCATGTCATAAAACCAGCTTTTCGCGTAAAATTCTTTTTAGCGAGACACATTTTGAGTTGGGAAGTTTTAACAAGTTACATTACGAGACACTTTTTGAGCTAGGAGTTTTTAGCGAGACACATTGCGAGACACATCTTGAGTTAGGAGCGATTCTGAAGCATGCTTCCATTTTGGCAAGTTGACCTGAAATTGAAGTATATTTTGGAACTGCCCCTGATTTTGGGTGACTCATTTTGAGTGAAGAGCAATTCAAAAACATGTTTCTCTTTTCGTACCTAGACTCAAAATAGAAGCACAGAGATAGGAGCACATTGTGACAAAAACATTAGGATAAAATTTTTGTATTTTCTTACAAAATAATTAAAACTTTCCTGGGAGTTCAGTGTCTCGTTAAAGGTCGACGGACAAGCGAAAAGGAAGAAGCTGTCATTAGGTTTATTTGTTTTCCCTTCCTGACAAGAGGACACCCCCAGTGGCGTCACAAGGGGGTGGCGGGGGGGCGGATCGCCCCGGGCGCAGGGCTCAGGGGGTTGTCGTGGCGGGCCACGAGCGCGGGAGGGAGGGGGAGTCGCGGCGGGCTACCGCCCCAGGTGCCGCTGACCCTCGTGACGCCACTGGACACACCTTCCCCTTTTTGCAGGGGGTACCTGCCAGATCTAGTCCTTTTGAGTATGTTAGAGAACATTCTTCTGCCTGGCAGAAAGTGCTGCCTTCATGCGAGCCTCTAAACCCGTGCTAGGTGCACGGTGCACTGGCGCCACTCACTTGTAGGTGTGCCCTGTCACGTCGTTCCTGACGAGGCAGTGCTCGATCATCCACTTGGGCGACAGCCCTGTGTTGTCGTGGCCTATCCTCAGGGTGGTCAGGAGGCCCAGGTTCTTGTGCTGCAGGTGCGGCCGGAAAACAAAATTGCAACGGGGAACGGGAACGACAAGAGCGTCCACACACAGTTCAGAACCCATACGAGAGGGCTAAATGTGTTCCATTATGGTGCCTGCAACGCGGCTCCATCTGGTGTGTTTACCGCAAACTAAAAAGATGTACCTCAATATTCTTTTTACGATGTCCGTCCTGTTGTCTGTCGCAGCAGCAGTGGTGGCAGATGTGGCAGACGCCTCTTCTGCTGCAGGTTACCCTCCTGCTTGACAGCACACGGAAACTTCGGCAGTCGGGAGTTGGGACGCCGAGAAGACGGTGACAACTCGATTTCGCTCATACTTTTTACCGGGACTTCTAGCACTCACTGCCAGGATCGTGAGATCCGTCAGCGTGACTCCGGCTTTTGCGACGTCATTTGTTGCCACTTCAGAACCACTTTCGAAGCACGGGTGGGGTAGGGCGCCAAACACACCAGTAGAAGACGCGTTCCAGGCACTGTACCTCCAATGCAGAGCGAAAGATTGTCTGTTTCTTGTGCAAGGGTTGCACTGATGTCAGAACACCAAGCTCTAATTAGGTCTGATGAAGGAATAGTGGGTGGACTTCAGTGCTATCTGCCTTGAGGACTACCCGCTACCCTTCCAATCGGAGCCGATCAGAGCTTGGCATCATTCCAACATCACCGCAACCCCTGCACAAGAAGCAGAGGACTTGCTCTCTGCATATTCCACTTTAGAGTCGACCAGTTGTGGAATGGTCGAGCTCGACGGGAGGAAGTCTTGCGAGACGAGCGGAGAGGGACTCACGTGGCAGACAAACTCGAGGGACTGCTTGGGCACGGGGATGACGCCCGTGGTGCCCATGGTGCCCGACAGGCTGACCCACGCGTTGGCGGACGTCGTGGAGGCGCTCAGCTTCCGGCTCGGGAACACCACGACCCGGTACGGCATCTCTGACAAACCGCAACAATGACAAAGAAACGGAGCCACGCCGTTGACACAAATTCCGGCAGATAAAGCGCGCTTCTGAGAACAGGGGAAACCTTGCCTCCTCTGCAGTATCCTGACTATCTCGCATTATAACTCGGGTGGCTGGTTCGTGCACTTGCGTTCGACCATGACCGAGTGCGGTGCAGTGGCTCGAGACTGCTCTTGTCGAGAAGACGCAATGGCACCATCTATTGGGTAGCTCTGGAAATCTTCCGACCCAGATTTTTGTACACATCATTCTTTCGTTGCGAGCTCTAAATAATTCCAGAAATGGTATGAGTGACCGCTTCTCATTAATTGTACATAGATTCAATCCCACTGATTCTGTGAAGCTTTCGGTCTAGTTACACGCAGTTCCGGTGCTGCCTGGTAGGTGGCGCCGGAATAGTAACGGGTTGTTGTAACGCAGTCAGCCACAGTCGGACACAAATGTGTGAACCAGCCCCTTGGTAGGTTATGAGCTCCGAGGCGGCAGGGTTTTGAATTTGCGTGGTCTTGCGACTGTCCCACCACACGCGAGGTCTCGCGAATGCCAAAGAGAAGGGGAAGGACTGAGTGCCACGTATGTCGTGGCACATTTTGCTTGACTATATATAAAAATTAAAGAATATGAGAAAAAAAAAAAAAAAAAAAACACCAGCACTGTCTCCTTGGAAGCAGGCCAAAGTCCATGAAGATACACAGCAGCACACAGAAACGGTGCCAAAAAAAAAAAAAAAAAACTGGTGTGTTTTTCATCTTTGGTTTTGTACCCCCAAAGTGCCACTCAAACAGTTTGAACCGTCCAAAAAATAACCGAGAAAAAAGCGAGAAATTCCTCTTGTTTTATTTGAATCCCTTTTCACGCATTCTCACCAGGCTGCCAGAAAAAAAAAAAAGAAAAAAAAGAAAAAAAAAGATGAAAGACAAGAACAATTAATAAGAATAAAAACCAGCAGCCATCCAAGGTCCAAAACTGCCTTACCAAAAGCAAAAGAGCTGGAGCTTCAAAATCACACTAAACGGGAGTGCAAGCTGAATCAGTTCATTCTCCCCCTCGGAACTGCCCATCGTGCTCGTGCAAACAATCTTGTGTGCAGACTGCCGAAGAAGCCGGGCCTCTCACCCGTGGCAGTGTAGGTGTTGGTGAAGCAGTTGTAGTCCACCGCATTGAGGGTGAGGAGGTAGTACAGGAACTGTTCCTTTTCGTCCTCGCATCGCAGGAACGCATAACGCTTGTAGGAACTCCTGCCCGCAGCACAAGGTAATCGAGAGGCAGAACAGAACAAAGGATTATTTAAAGGGGCAGTAAAACCATTTTTTTTACTTGCAGTAGACACCACTTAGAATGAATCCTCAATGTTCATAACAAAAATACAAGTTTTTTCTTTATGCTGTAACAATAGAAAAAAAAAAAGAAAGAACATACTGGGTTTATTTTTTTAGTTTGCAGTTGGAACAAGCCACCACATGATCTGGTGCTGATTATATGCTACCAGTGCTCACCATAGCCACAGACTGGGGTTGACAAAGCACATGGTACATTATGAGTTCCATATATTGTTACTGTTTGGCTATATCCGACTTTGCAACAAATGGACACGAGCTACTGCCTGAACTTTGTTGATTCATTGATTGTCAGGAGCCCAAATCGAGTGCTCACGTCCAATCTATGAGCCGCAGTTGGGTGTCGTCGCCATAGGGTACTCCCCGTGGCCACAACAACAATGCAATCCCCACGATAACGTCATCAATATTTGCGAAGAAGAGGCCGAAAGAGAAAGTCTGCTTTTATCCTTAAAATTATACTGTGACAAAGACGCTTCTTTGGCAGTGGTGTTCTGTATGAGAATACTTAGATCACACTAGTGCCAGTAAGCTTTTGTCAAGTGAGAAACATTCCCATCCAATATTGTTGTGAGGCCCCTTAAAGATGTGTCAACCTGCTTCTAGGTACTGGCACATACAGTCAAACCCGACTATATCGAACCCGTTGACATCGAATTATCTCTTATATCGAACAATTTTTGTGCACAATAATGTTACAGTGATAATATATAGCAAAAACTATGATTACATCGAACAAAAGTAGCAGCCGCTATCGATCAGGGTGTCTAGCAAAATATTATCTTTAATTTCCTTACTTTTCCAGGTTTTCCCTGACAATTTCAGGTGAAATTTCCTGACCACTGTAGAGGCGTCCGCGCCCGCACAGGTGTGGCCCAGGAAGCATGAAGTGAGGTACTGCGCCTTCAACAGTGCCATTGGTAGTGTCGTCCCAATATTCGACAAGCACATCCATCTGTTGCTACTGAGTCACTTTGTTGAGAGACTCGTCAAGCGAAACAACTACGAAATGCACACTGGCGAGGCTTGATAGCAGCTTATTCCGAAAGTAGGGCACAATACCATGGCAGACGGTATATCCTACCTTGTCCTTTGCTAACTGAAGTTTTGCAGCGACTTCCCACGTGAGAAACATGAGAGGGACGACTGAGGCCGATGCTGCTGTAGAACAAAGGGATCCGTGAATCGCTATCGAGTTTAAGCACCAAATTATTTCGGCCTTTGTCACAGCGCTCTTCAGTAGAAAGCCGCTCATCAACGTCTTCACACTTGTTGTGGCGGCTGCAGGCTCCTCAGCTAGGGCACATGTGCGGTCTCCGCTACATCCGGCCAAAACGTTCGTTGCTGCCGTAAAAAATGACAGAAGTCCAGATTGGGGAACGGATTGACTGCGACTTCAAAGCAGCAAGGTGCTTTTTGCTCAATGTGTGACTGGAAACTGCCGTGTTTCCCATGCTGCTCAAAGAAAACATTCTGCGGCACATTGAGCACTGAGCACTGTGAAGATCACTTTGCACGGGCTTAATCCAACTTGCATATTCTGATATATTCGGATTCGTCCAGTCCGGATTAAACAAGTACTTTCCTGCCGCCGACATCGTCAACGAAGAGGCCACTTCCGGAAACACGACGCTCAACGACACACGTCAATAACCGAATGTATGGCCGCATGGCCGCCAGATGCACACCACTGTGACGCGCACTTTCGGATACTTTCGGATCGGATTGGATTGAATTGCGGTCTGTGGCTTTCCCATTTGTTACTAAATCTAGTGGCTTTAACTGGATTTAGCCTAGTGTCGTGCCCTTAATCCAATCCAATCCAATGCATGGCTTGGACTGAATTTGTCTGCTGTTCCCTGTGCATCGGGTAGCACACACTACATCGGGTGAGCAAAGCCCGCGTTCCGCTCTAAGCAGTCTTGCCTATTTTTATGCCCCCCAGTCGTCAAGCCTTTGCTCAGGGAAGTCGATGGCGTTTGTGGCTCATTTTCCGTGACTGGGCTCGCTTTTTGACAATTCCCCTGACGATTCCCTGATTTTTCCCGGACAATTAAATTTCCCTGACAATTCCCGGTTTTCCCGGTCAATAGACACCCTGTCGATATATCAAACTACCCAGAGCCCCGTTTTGCTCTGCAACCTGGCTTTCCCCAAATGCAAGCGGCCGCATTGGGGAAAAGCCATTTTGAACAAACACGCTGGCTTTTTTAATTTTTTTCATTTTTCCGGGCGGCCGCATTGATGGTTTGAAAGAAAAGATCGAGGTACACCTAAACACGTCTTATGAGTTGTGAATGCGAAAGCATGCACATCAAATGTACATGCTTTCGCATGTCTGAAATCTAGCTCAGTGCTGCGCTGTGCCGCCATGATTTTCCCAAGGGCTGCACGTTGCACGTGCCTCGTGTATCGACGAACCCTGCGCTACTTTTGAAACATGAAGGGGCTTTAGCGCTGGCGGACACACAGCGCCATGAGGTGGCCGGTTGTTGAAACGGACGCGCAGCGTCGGTTCCACGACCGGCCAACCCATGGCGCTGCGTGTCCGGCAAATGGGTGCTTGGTCGTCGCGGGCTAGCCAATGGGATCGCAGCGATGTAAAAGGTGCCATTGGCTGTGGACGCGCGCTAGCCAATGGGATCGGAGAGGTGTAAAAGAGCCGTTTAACTCTTTCGCTCCATAAAACAGTTAATGCTTTCTCATTAAAAAAAAATCTATTTTGCGGAGGGAGCGGGGAGAGGGTGCTCTGTGCTCCCTCTCCCCGCTCCGTCCACAAAAGAGAATATTATTTTTGTTCTTCCAAAAAATTTATGCCACCGAACGGAAACAAAAAAATCAGTAGAACCCATCCTTTGGGAATGATTATCTACGTTAATGCGAATAGCATCAAACAGTGCGGAGTTATGCGCGTTCGTCAGGTGGCCGGCACACTCTAGATACGCCAGCCCACTCTTGAGGCGATTCTAAATTTGTTGACACTTTCACAGCCCTGCGCACGATCTCCGCAGCCCAGCACGTGCGTTTGTGTCACTTAGGAAGGCGAGCAAAGCACGCGCCATACGCACAAACACTCAAAATGGTACCGACCAGACTTTCTGGCGTCTCAGCTAGTCTCAACCAACGGTACTCTAAACGGTTGTTTATATCTTTACCATAGAACGCGCTTTACAGCGCTGTCACAGCTACCGGTGCGCGCGCGTTCCATGCACGAGGGCTCATTCCGCTCTCGTGAGGCTGAGCACGGCCACTACATCACCCTCTCCCGAGCGCGGGAGAGGGTGAGCTAGCGGCCGTGCTCAGTCTCACGAGAGCGGAATGAGCCCTCGTGCATGGAACGCGCGCGCACCGGTAGCTGTGACAGCGCTGTAAGCGCGTCCTATGGTAAAGATATAAAGAACCGTTTAGCGTGCGTTGAATGACTGCCTTCATAGCTCTGTGGTTAGCGCGTCTGCCTGCTGATCAAAGGGTCAACGGTTCGAATCCCAGCCGGCGCTGGTCTTTTAATGCGAATAGCATTCTTTGGATACTTCACGCACTTTTCGTCTATGTATCTATCTATCTATCTATCTATCTATCTATATATCTATCTGGCTATCTAACCTCTTACGCCGCGGGTCGATAAATAAATAAAAAAGACCGGCGCCGGCTGGGATTCGAACCGTTGACCCTTTGATCAGCAGGCAGACGCGCTAACCACAGAGCTATGAAGGCAGTCATTCACCGCACTCTAAACATTTGTTTATATCTTTACCATAGGACGCGCTTTGCAGCGCTGTCACAGCTACCGGTGCGCGCGCGTTCCATGCACGAGGGCTAGCTCACCTCTCCCGCGCTCACCCTCTCCCTACAGCTCACCCTCTCCTGCGCTCGGGAGACCTCTATACTTCGTTTCAGCTTGGGTCCAGACGCAGGCGATGCTACAAGCGCGAGCTCCGGGCTTTCAGCGTCCCTGCCAAGCACGCGCGCTCGTGCAATGCAAGCACTGTTCAGGGCCACACGCTCGCGCTCGTAGCATCGGCTGCGTCTGGACCCAAGCTGAAACGAAGTATAGCTCAGCCTCACGAGAGCGGAATGAGCCCTCGTGCATGGAACGCGCGCGCACCGGTAGCTGTGACAGCGCTGTAAGCGCGTCCTATGGTAAAGATATAAACAACCGTTTAGAGTACCGTTGGTTGAGACTAGCTGAGACGCCAGAAAGTCTGGTCGGTACCATTTTGAGTGTTTGTGCGTATGGCGCGTGCTTTGCTCGCCTTCCTAAGTGACACAAACGCACGTGCTGGGCTGCGGAGATCGTGCGCAGGGCTGTGAAAGTGTCAACAAATTTAGAATCGCCTCAAGAGTGGGCTGGCGTATCTAGAGTGTGCCGGCCACCTGACGAACGCGCAAAACTCCGCACCGTTTGATGCTATTCGCATTAACGTAGATAATCATTCCCAAAGGATGGGTTCTGCTGATTTTTTATTTATTTATCGACCCGCGGCGTAAGAGGTTAGATAGCCAGATAGATACATAAACGAAAAGTGCGTGAAGTAGCCAAAGAATGCTATTCGCATTAAAAAAATCAGCAGAACCCATCCTTTGGGAATGATTATCTACGTTAATGCGAATAGCATCAAACGGTGCGGAGTTATGCGCGTTCGTCAGGTGGCCGGCACACTCTAGATACGCCAGCCCACTCTTGAGGCGATTCTAAATTTGTTGACACTTTCACAGCCCTGCGCACGATCTCCGCAGCCCAGCACGTGCGTTTGTGTCACTTAGGAAGGCGAGCAAAGCACGCGCCATACGCACAAACACTCAAAATGGTACCGACCAGACTTTCTGGCATCTCAGCTAGTCTCAACCAACGGTACTCTAAACGGTTGTTTATATCTTTACCATAGGACGCGCTTTACAGCGCTGTCACAGCTACCGGTGCGCGCGCGTTCCATGCACGAGGGCTCATTCCGCTCTCGTGAGGCTGAGCCACGGCCGCTACATCACCCTCTCCCGAGCGCGGGAGAGGGTGAGCTCACCCTCTCCCGAGCGCAGGAGAGGGTGAGGGGAGATGGAACGCGCGCGCACCGGTAGCTGTGACAGCGCTGTAAAGCGCGTCCTATGGTAAAGATATAAACAACCGTTTAGAGTGAGTTGAATGACTGCCTTCATAGCTCTGTGGTTAGCGCGTCTGCCTGCTGATCAAAGGGTCAACGGTTCGAATCCCAGCTGGCGCCGGTCTTTTTTATTTATTTATCGACCCGCGGCGTAAGAGGTTAGATAGCCAGATAGATAGATAGATAGATACATAGACGAAAAGTGCGTGAAGTATCCAAAGAATGCTATTCGCACTAAAACCACCCTGCTCTGCTAGTTGGTTTTCCCTTAATGCGACCGCCTGCATTTGGGGAAAGCCAACTTTCAGAGCAAAACGGCGCTCTGCGGGAGAAGGTGCTCCTGCTCGGATGTGCACAGTGCTCTCAGCATAGTTCGGCGCTAATGCGGGAATATAGAAGGCAGCGGCCTCAGCATTTTGGAGTCCGTCGATAGCGTAGCAAAATATCGTTATCGCAGATGCAATGAAGAAAAAGCAGCAGAAGATGCAAGACTATTTCATTGTGTAATATGTCAGCAGAGAGTGGATTTTTAAGAGTCAAATACACTACCGTAAAATTCCGAGCAAGCGCCTCCACCCGAGCAAGAGCGCCCCCAACTTCACCGCTAATTTCACATTTCCGCGCCCGTTCCGGGAAAGCGCCCCCTCCCCGCTCCGCACCCGTATCACACACCGCGCTGACCGCGCCCAGGCAACACTGGCCGACTGGCCCGCGAAGTTCAGTCCAAGAATTCAATCCAATCCAATCCTACTTTGCAGCCCGATGCCCGATCAGCCCGGTCACTACACGCCATTGTCGCTTTGTTTTGGGGGTGTCAGGTCGGCTATGCACTCTTACACAGTGGCAAAAAAAATCGAGGTCGTACAATGGCATTGTGAAAACAAGAAAGACGTACACCAGACGTCTCGACACATCAAGCTCGACCGGATACGGGAAAGGGACAAGAATTTCGACAATTTGCTACAGTCAAACTACGGGAAAGCCAAAGTTCGACGAAAGCTAAGTAATGGCACGCCGGTGTTCAGTGAATACGTGGACGACGCGCTCTTGAATACCTGGAGCGCGAAAGAAGTGCAGAATAAGCCATTAGCAAACGGCTTCTTTCTGAAGAGGCTGTCAAAATAGCCAACGGCATGCAGTTGGGAAACATCGCGGACTGCTGCAAACTTTTTCTTGCGGCCGATTCTGAGGAGTCTTTTGGTGGTTTTGAAAGTGATAAACATAGCAGTGACAAATCTTTGGCCTAGTAAGGTCTATGTTCTCAGGGATAAATAACATATTAAATCTGTGTGCACTGCGCTTTTTTTTTCTTTTTCTGGCAAGAAAATTTTGTCGTCGCCATCTTGAATTTTGGTGCCGTTCCGGGATAGCACCCCCCCCCACTTTGCAGGTAATTTTGACTTGCGTGCAGGGGGGGCGCTTGCTCGGAATTTTACGGTAAAACTTTTATATTGATTTACCCGCTATATCGAAATGGTAGACGTTTTTTTGCAAGTTCGATATCAACAGGTTTCACTGTTTATATGGTCTCCCATGAGTTTATCACATTTCGGTGTCGGTTTTCTGTTACAACAAAAGTTACAGAACTCCATAAAAATCAACCGATAAAACACATTTGGAGTTAAAAATTTGCACTGCAAACATCAACCTTACCTCCAGCATCGTTATGCACAAAAACTAAGTGTGTCGTCAGGTTCAGAAATGATGCATCACGAGCAATGAAGAACCGTGTGAAAAAAAGAAACGAGCTGGACATGTAGCGAACCATGAACGAGGCAACGTCTCCTCGTTTCGCAGTTAAAACCACAATTACAAAGATATAAAAGACTATGCGGTCCTGATGAGCACCAATTGCTGACCTTCGAACATGAACCAAAAATTTGAACAGACATAAAAAAAGCTAATAATTACAAAAAAAAAAAAAAAGAAAGCCGTTTAAAATTTTCTGTAACGCCGAATTGGAGCGCAGCTCTTGAGGAGGAGGAGGGAAGGTATGGAGAGGGAGCTATGCCCCTCCTCCTCTCCTGCTCGCACAAATTTAGGGAAAATTTTCCGCTAAATTTAGCGGAGCGGAGAAATTTTCCGCTAAATTTAGCGGAGCGGGGAAATTTTTCCGCTAGATTTAGCGGGAAATATTTTCCGCTTGATTTAGCGGGGAATTTTTGCTGCTAAATCTAGCAGGTAAAATTTTCCGCTAAATTTAGTGGGAAAATTTTCCGCTAAATTTAGCGGGAAAATTTTCCGCTAGATTTAGCGGGAAAATTTTCCGCTAGATTTAGCGGAGAAATTTTTCCGTTAAATCTAGTGGGGAAAATTTTCCGCTAAATTTAGCGGGGAAAATTTTCCGCTAAATTTAGCGGGGAAAGTTTTCCGCTAAATTTAGCGGGGAAATTTTACCCATCATGCACCGCGCAATTACGCTGACGGCGACGGCGACGCCGCTTAAGCCTGAAACGGGCGCCTAAGAGCTGCGCTCTAAAAAGAAGGGGGATGAAAGTACCTAAGCAGTTCTTGACTAGAGAGCAGCTTCTTGAGGTGCTTTGACAGCAGTTTCTTCTCCAGAGCGAGTCGCACCCAGGCCCTCGCATAGCCGATGTCCGTCTTGATCTCCCTCATCGCTTGCACCGTTCTGCGGACATAAAACGAGAGCGGTGCATCAAAAGACCCTTTGAAAATGTGCGCACCATCTTCTAATAGCCACAGCACCAATTATTTGACTGCCATTGCTTGGGAAGGCACTTTGAGCATGTATCAGACGCAAAATTTGCATCAGCCTTTAGCATGAACTTGGCTCGGCTCGCATCGAGACCTGCGTCAGTGCTTGGCAAGGGCTCGGATCGAATCACACTCTTCATGCCCAAGAAATGGCGACTGCCAGGGTTGCCTGGTGAAGATATGAAAAGGATCTATTATCTGCCATGTAGTGCATCTGCAATGGGGCGCACTTAGAGTTGCTCGTCTGGTCCATCATATTTCATGTTACGTGCCACATCTCAGGTAAACTGTTCATGAACAATGCCGGCACATTTACTTTCTCATAGACGCACACAGCAAAAACACAGCTTCACCGCTCCAGCGATTAATGAGGCTCTTCCTTTCCAAGATTCTGGTCTATGCTAAATCCTGGCAACCTAAAATAGCACTGTTTTATGACCCTGCACGAGTATTTGTTGCAGCACCGTTAAAGATACAAATGCAAAAGCACAGCTCCGCAAAAGGCTTTGTTTACCCTAGCACTCGACCAAGTAAAGCACTTTATATGACCACACGGTTGGACCTGCGCCTTTTGCAATGGTGAGCAGATTTTACTGCCATCGAAAACATTTGTTTCCCAGCAGTGAATAAGAACTCCTGAAGGGTAGCAGTCTGATTGAAGAAAATACAAAATCAAGTACTATTCCATCAAATATTCCACACAACGCTAATAATATGTGCCTAATGTAATAACCCCCCATTAGTGAGATTCGTCCCATGGTCCACAGTTCTTTCTTATGATGAGTGTGCATTGAAAATAGTGAATCTGTAGAAATTTTCTTGATCCACGAGCACCAGGGATGCCTCAGTGGGAGCAGGAACGGTAACTTAAATTATTTTCTTGAGCCATGTAACCAGACTTTTTTATACATGAACACTGTGGGTAGACACAAAGTACTTTTGTAATGCCTCTCAAAGTCTCCGTTACGAGGTATCGGGACTATGGCTGTATCGTCGAAGGAATCTGCGTTGTTGTCAGCCACCGTGCCAGCGACTCACTTGACATCCACGAGCAGAGAAACAGCGAGCGGCTTGATGCCGGGCAGGTCTGAGGTCCTGACCCGGCGACTCCGCTCCTTGGCTTCCCTGCCGCGCGTCTGCGGCATCTCCTCGGGCACCAAGTTGGACAGGTCTGGTTAGGGGCGAGATGCACGAATTAGTTGCATGTGGTGAAAACACGGCACTCGACGGAAGTCGAATAAACCGTGAGTAGACGCTACGCACGGCCCGAGAGCTGACCACTATCGTCACATCGGCATCAGCTGTACGAGGCGGCAATGCAAATCTCCATAATTTCGAGTGAAGATTTAAAAAAATTAAAGCCTGAAACCTCTTCCAAATGCGTGAGCTCTTCCCCCGCACCATGTCTGCAGCCCCGAGACAGTCTAGCGACCAGACAACCTTGATCGCTGGAACCGCCATCGAAGGCAATGTCGACGATGGCATTAATGACGACATCAACGCCATCGTTGATGATCGTCTGTCTCCAATTTCTGTTCAAAGTACATGCTCCAAATACTGACTATTTTGAACCTTCTGTTCAAGAATTGATGCAACCCTCTCCTGCTTGAATGGTGAAAAATTATTCGCAGTGTTCCTGAAATAAATAAAAAATTAAAAAAGGTGTTTTTTTCGTGATCTAGTGTGTGGTCGGCTTCGTGCGTGCGAGAAGATTGCGAATGGCACATGCATAGCAACGGGATACACTACACATTAGGATCACCTAGGTTTTGCAAAAGACATGGATTTCCAATCTTGTTATGCGTAAATTTGTTTACACGTTTCTTTAAAACTATTAAATAAAGAAAAGGTACAATTCTAAGTTTATTGAATCTGATACATTTGTAATGAATACTGAGTAACTTGCTCCATCCAGAAGCATACAGGTATTGTTTTGGATATTTTTAAAGGTGAGTCCAGATACAACAATAATCAGTTATAATGATCATATTTTAAGGTTTTCTTAACATTGTTGTAAGTGGATTGCACCATAGAATTATTTCATCAAAACATACACTTCTAAAGGCAAAAAGCGTTTTTCTCACTGATAACCAAATCTTGTAAGAACTACTTCGCATGGTATATGAACTATGTGCAAAAGATGCTTTCTTCTTGAGGCAACAATGAGTGTAGTTACTGATTTGCAATCCACTTGTGCCTAGGTACTTCATAGCCCTGATCGTCTTGTGTCTATCTACTTCACGACACTGTTGGCCTTCCCTCTGCAATCTACTTTTGATAATGCCTTTCCATTTAGCACTTCAAGCCAAGAATGCACCTCATTTAGCACACTTCACTTCTAAACAAGCACTGGGTTAGATTGCCAGGAACAGCATCTTAGTTAAAACTGTGTGAAAACAGAAAAAAGGCTGTCAAGCCTGGGGTACGTGGGTGCTAGGGGCTCAAATTCACGTGCCTCTGCTCATGCACTGACTTTATGCAGTGCTTTTTTTCACAGTCTTAGCTAAGACTTGGTTTCTAGCAAGTAACCTCCAATACTAACAGGTAACCTCCAATACTAAAGAGGTTTGAGCTTGGCACCGTCAGCTGCTTTGCCACAACACACTGCTACAGAGCGCAATAAACCAGCACACTCCGCCAAAACAGAGGCTAAAAATAAAGAAAGCCATTAAAACAACATGCCCCAGTGTTTTCAGGCTTGCATAAGAGCCAAGCATTGTACATCCTTCGAATAAAGGGGATTAAAACGAGAGTGACGGTAAACTAATTGGTCTCATTTGCACGAAGGTTAACTTGTAACCCTAAATGACAGATTTTGCAGTAAGCGGCTACTGGCACAAGTCCACAAACGGACTGGCATGCCTAACAAAATGTCTTCCTCTCCTTTTTCGGTTACTTGCTGACAGCAAGCAATACAAAGAGGTTTTCGTCAGATCATCGACAAAAAGGAAGAAAAAAAATCAGCAGAACCCATCCTTTGGGAATGATTATCTACGTTAATGCGAATAGCATCAAACAGTGCGGAGTTATGCGCGTTCGTCAGGTGGCCGGCACACTCTGAGGATACGCCAGCCCACTCTTGAGGCGATTCTAAATTTGTTGACACTTTCACAGCCCTGCGCACGATCTCCGCAGCCCAGCACGTGCGTTTGTGTCACTTAGGAAGGCAGAGCAAAGCACGCGCCATACGCACAAACACTCAAAATGGTACCGACCAGACTTTCTGGCGTCTCAGCTAGTCTCAACCAACGGTACTCTAAACGGTTGTTTATATCTTTACCATAGGACACGCTTACAGCGCTGTCACAGCTACCGGTGCGCGCGCGTTCCATGCACGAGGGCTCATTCCGCTCTCGTGAGGCTGAGCACGGCCGCACATCACCCTCTCCCGAGCGCAGGGAGAGGGTGAGCACGGCCGTGCTCAGCCTCATGAGAGCGGAATGAGCCCTCGTGCATGGAACGCGCGCGCACCGTAGCTGTGACAGCGCTGTAAAGCGCGTCCTATGGTAAAGATATAAACAACCGTTTAGAGTGCGTTGAATGACTGCCTTCATAGCTCTGTGGTTAGCGCGTCTGCCTGCTGATCAAAGGGTCAATGGTTCGCATCCCAGCTGGCGCCGGTCTTTTTATTTATTTATCGACCCGCGGCCTAAGAGGTTAGATAGCCAGATAGATAGATACTGTGAGGGTGCAGCCGCATGCTGACGAGAGGCACGGACGGATCTGGGGAACACTGGACTAGGGAAATCCCTCGGCTAGGGAAACGGGGGAGAGTCTGAGCGGGAGCGTGGTTGCGAGAATATACGAACGCGGGGGGGACGAGAGTGTGAAGGGGTTGACGGCGTGTAATGGAGTGATCAGGAGGAATAAAGAGAGTTAACCCTAACAAGTGGGGGCTCGTCCGACGAACTACGACCGAAAATGGACCAACCCGGACAACTCACCGACTTAGTGCAAGCGATGCTGCGCGGCACCGACGGCTCGGCGCTACAGAGGGAGCGAGTCGCTGCTCACGTGCGCGAGCTTCTCTTGGCGGCGCCTATCGACCCGGCAGACGCCCGGGCACCTGACACGGCGGCGTCGCTCTTTGTGGAGCCAGCCGTGGCAACCGCCGCACAGAGGTTTGTCGCCCTCGAACCGCCAAAGTTCGCGGGGTTCGGAGATTTGCAGTCCCCCGACGAGTTCCTCGACCGCTTGGACTCTTTCTGCTTGCTGAACGGCGTCAAGCCCGGGGATCGACTAACCCATGTGGTGCCGGCGGCGCTCGAGGGAAGCGCAAAGCTCTGGTTTCGTTTCACCGAGAAGTTTGCCGACTGGGCAGCGTTCGCAGCGGCGTTCCGGGGAGAGTTTGCGCCCATCGACGTAAAGAAACGACTGAAGGAAGAACTCCGCCGGCGCACCCAGCATCCGGAGGAGAACTTGAAACAGTTTATTTACGTGATCGCCGCCTACTACCAGCGGCTGGGGGAACCGGTCACGGATGCCGAAAAGGTGAACCGGGTGCTTCGCCAAATGCACCCTCAGTTCCACGACATGGTGGAAGGCAAGACATTCGCTAACTTGGAAGAGCTGGCCCAGGCAGCGGATGGACTTATGGAGAGGGCATGGCGCCGCATGGAATACGTGCCGCCCCCGCAGCCCAGCACCCAGGTCGCGCGGGACCTGGCCTTCCACAGCCGGTTTCCGACTACCGTTCACCCGGCTGCCCTGCCGGCAGCGCCGGCTTACTGCGCGGCCCTCGCAACGACCGGAATGGCGGCTTCGCACGGCCAACTTTGGCCGCTACACCCAGCGGCGTTGCAGCCGTCGTTCTACCGTGACCAGATAGCAGCGACTGCGGTACCCAGGCCACCCCTCCATGCACCGAGTGCCTTCAGTTTGCAGCACAACTCTGTTCCCGGGGGTCGGGGCATGCAAGTGCAGTGCCACTGCTGTGGTGGGATGGGACATGTGGCGCGCCAGTGCCCCACGGGCAAACCACGAGCGTCACCACGCTGCTTCAGGTGTGGCCAAGTGGGCCATGTGCAGGCCCGGTGCCCGGGAAACTGGAGGCAGTAGAGGCTTCTCCGGCGAGCTTCTACGACACGTCGTTGCAGGTGACTGCGACTGCCGGTGGAAAGGAGCCACTGCTGGAGGTTCGACTTGGGGACCGCTCCTTTCTCGCACTCATGGACTCTGGGTCAAGTGCCAGTCTTATAGGGGATGCTGCAATGGCAGCAGTGACAGCAGCTGGGGCAGGGGTCCGAGAGGAGCAACGGAGCCTTCGTCTGGCGCAAGGGTCATCCATTACTACACAGTCCACAAGATGTCGTGTACACTGGACGGGAGAGTCACGCAAACAGAGATTCCTGCACTTGCCTGGCCTGTGCCATGAGGTGGTTCTGGGCAGAGATTTTCTAGCCGCGGCAGGCATTTCACTACATATTTCACTGAGAGGTTGGACCTTGGGCATCGAACCCCAACATCTTATTCCATTTGCCAGGCACCAGATCCCGAAGTCAGCAGATCTGCCAAAACTGCAGCATGAAGTGTACTACCTGGGAGACTTATTTAGAGAGGCCTCAGACACAGAATGTGTTCCAACAGAGAGTGAATGCGGACCAGTGGCAAGTGACATGCCAAGAGAGGAACCTGCTGTGGATGAGACGCAAACAGAAGGGAAAGATCACCCAGAGGTTGTGGCCTTGCTGCAGAAGTTTGCAAACGTCTTCGATCCCCAGCCTGGTTGCACAAGCTTGATGGAACACAGCATTGCCACTGACGCCGCTGCCCCAACACGCTGCAGACCTCGCCCAGTCAATGCACAAAAAAGGCAGCTTATGGACGAGTGCATCGAAGACCTCCTGGAACAGGACTTGATTCGGCCCAGCACTAGCCAGTGGGCATGCGCACCTGTCCTGGTGGCCAAAAAGTCTGGGGGGTACAGGCTGGCAGTGGACTACCGCCCCTTGAATGCCAAGACCAAGGTGCCAGTGTATCCGATGCCAAGGACTGACTGGGTGTTGGCTCAGTTAGGCAATGCCAGGTGGTTCACCAGCTTTGACCTCTCCCAGGGCTTCCTCCAGATTCCTGTACGGTCCGAAGATGTTCCCAAGACAGCCTTCATCTGCCATCGAGGTACCTTCGAGTTCATCAGGATGCCGTTTGGCGTGGCTGGTGGACCTGCCACGTTTCAGGCTCTCATGGACAAAGTGTTGGCGGATATAAAGCACCAGTTCTGCATGGCTTTCCTTGACGATGTGCTTATCTATTCCACTTCATTTGAAGACCACCTGAGCCACATTGAGGAGGTCTTACGCAGGATTGCACAGGCCGGACTCACCATCAACCCTAACAAAACCCAAATGTGCAAGCAGTCTCTCAAGTTCCTGGGGCATATCATCTCTCCGGGGGAATGCCGCCCTGACCCAGATAAGGTGGCTGCAGTGAAGGACTTTCCCACCCTCAAACAGTGAAGGAATTGCAAGCATTCCTGGGCCTGGCAGGCTATTATCGGACCTTCATTCCCAGATTTTCAGAAGTGGCAAAGCCCTTGACCTCTCTCCTCCAGAGGGATGCGAAGTGGAATTGGACGGAGCGGCAACAACACGCCTTCGGCAGTCTCAGATGCCTTCTGGCTGACAATGTGGTGGTGGCACTGCCAGATCTCAACAGGCCCTTTGTTGTGGAGACTGACGCTAGTGCCGTGGGAGTTGCAGCCGTTCTTCTGCAGGAGACTGGTGGGCAACTTCGGCCAGTCTCATTCATTAGCAGAACACTAAAAGAGGCGGAGCAGCACTACACTGTCCAAGAATGGGAGTGCCTGGCAGTGGTGTGGGCTGTAGACAAGTTCAGACCATACCTGGAACACACCCTGTTTGAAATTCACACCGACCATGCCTCCCTAAAATGGATGTTTACGACTGAACAAACATCAAGTCGGGTGCGCCGTTGGGTCCTACGGCTGCAAGGATTCAACTGTGTGGTCAAACACCGACGTGGGAGGGCGAACATTCCTGCCGACGCACTCAGCAGGAACCCGGTCTCACCCGTAGCTGTGGCGGGTACTTCTGCATTGGAGGAGGGGAAGGAGGAGTGGTTCCCGATTGATGTTCGGGAACCAGACCACCAGATCCGCTTTGAAGAAACTGCTCTGGTACAGGACTTGGACATCACCCAGCTGAACGACTCTACTGAACTGGCCAAGGAGCAGCGCAGAGACCCACAGCTCGCCAAGGTGATCCGCTACCTGCAAGAGGGAACACTTCCGGCCAATCGGGCAGAAGCCCGTCAGGTGCAGTGCTTAGCCGAGGAGAGCGAACTCCAACCACCGGGGGGACTGCTGCACCAAGTGGCCGGTGAGAGGCCGCTGGTATGGATCCCGCTGCAGCTGCGGCAGACAGTGCTCAAGCTCTACCATGACCATCCCCTAAGTGGCCACTTGGGCTATTTCAAGACACTGCGACGTATACAAGAGCGGTTTACCTGGCTTGGTATGCGCTCAGACATCTCTCGCTATGTGCGGTCATGCAAGTCCTGCCAGATGCTGAAGCCACGTCGCCGTAAACCAGGAGGTATGATGGACAGCACGTGGGCAGTAGAGCCCATGGCCGAGCTGAGTGTGGACCTGATCGGACCGCTGCCCCGCACGCCCCGACAACACAGACACCTGTTGGTGGTGGTGGACAAATTCACCAAGTTCGTCGAACTTTACCCTTTGCGCTCCCCCACCAGCAAGGTTATACTGGAGCGAATGTTGGAAGTCTTCTGCCGTCACGGATTTCCCAAGAGTATTTCCAGCGACAACGGCAGGGTCTTTGTCAGCAACTTGTGGAAGGCGGTCATGAGGCATCTGGGGATCAAAGACCGACACACCGTGCCATATCGACCAGCGGGACAACTGGTTGAGCGCCACAATGCCACCGTCAAACAATGCCTCATGGCATACTGCTCTGCTCACAAGGATTGGGACCAGAGGATACCCGAAGTGGCATTTGCGATGCGGACCTGCGAAAGTGTCAGCACTGGATACACTCCAGCACTCCTGTGCTATGGACGAGAGCTCCGGATGCCAGGGGAAGCAGACTGTGGGAAGACCTCTGGAGCTGAGTCGTGTAGTGCTGCCCCTGCCTATGTGGCCGACCTGGCTTCAAGGATCCAAGATGCACAATCATTTGCACGGGAGCATCAGGAGAAGGCCCAGGAGCTTCAACGCAAGTACTACGATCAGCACAGGCAGCCTGTGGAGTATGACGTCGGTGATGTGGTGCTGCGAGACCTCCACACGTTGAGTGATGCCAGCAAAGGCATAGCAGCCAAATTAGCGGCACGCAGGTCAGGGCCATACGTAATCACACAGCGGGTTGGCCGGAATGACTACCAACTGAAGGACCGCCAAACAGGAAGACCAGCGGGAATAGCACATGCTGATCAGCTGGTGGCGTACCACGACGAGTGGACGTGAAGTCATTGGTTCACCTTTTAAGGGGAGGAGATTGTGAGGGTGCAGCCGCATGCTGACGAGAGGCACGGACGGATCTGGGGAACACTGGACTAGGGAAATCCCTCGGCTAGGGAAACGGGGGGAGAGTCTGAGCGGGAGCGTGGTTGCGAGAATATACGAACGCGGGGGGGACGAGAGTGTGAAGGGGTTGACGGCGTGTAATGGAGTGATCAGGAGGAATAAAGAGAGTTAACCCTAACAATACATAGACGAAAAGTGCGTGAAGTAGCCAAAGAATGCTATTCGCATTAAAAAACGAAGTCTTTAGACTGAGAAATTGCCTTTGTCACTAAGAGACTGGTCAAAATGCACTAGAAAACGTCTCTCACGATACAATCATCCCCATGCCAACACGTGTTTAACTTCAAATTCTACTGACATGAACCCTAAAAGGGATGGCTTGTATGTGTACCCAAATATGCAGACAGACACACAGATGCAAACACACTACCAATCGCGTTTTGAACAAAAAGCTTATAAGCAACACACAGATGTTAGATGCATCGTTATGGTAACGAGCTGCCCTAAGCATAGTAGTAGCATTCATTTTGGTAGTGTGAAAGACCACTCCAGTTTAAAGGGGTACTTCAGCCGTTTTTTGAGCTACCCAAACAAATTGCATTTTCAGATTATCCGCCGAACTTTAGTCTTCATGGTATGCTATTTATCGTCTCAAAATTCAGAATAGCTATTGAGAAAACCGTAAATAAAGATGATGCCGAAACCGACATTCAAATTTCTGCGCGCTCTCAGTGGTGTGATGTCACAAATGGTACAGGTTTTCAGGTCGTGCAGGTAGCCTTATTAGGGTACGTCGAGCGTTTTCTCGTGCTACTCAGTGAATGAATTTCCAAGCATTCTTTTCCCATCGTCAAACCTCTTGTAATCAGTTGAGAACGTGGTTTACTGCACACTTTGTACCATTTCTGTCGTCACATTTCAGTGTTGCCTGTAGTGGGGCTCGGTTTGAGAAACCCAATGAGAACAAAATTAAAACTTCAATACATTCGCATATATATTTTTTTCTTTTCACATAATGCTTGGGGGACTGGTACTAGCCGTGTCTATTGGTGTATTGAGCCAATTTTGAGGCAAATTAGTGACTATAAAAAGATTTCTTGAGCACCCCTTTAAAGAATAATGTTTCTTAATTTTGAAACAGCAGTAGAGCTGCCACTCCTGAGATTGGGTAATGGATATGCCAAAACTTTTGCAGTACTTTTCATGCCTAACTTAGTGGCAGCAGCATTTGTGAAATGAATAATAGGACTTTTCTAGAAAATTTACTTCTGCATTTATACCATAGTGACATTTATAAATTCAATAGCATATCCAGCATATTCTCCAAGAAACACCGGAGCCTAGGTTTCCTTTTCTGCAGATGTTCACTCGTTACAATGAACAACAAGAGTATGGACTAGTTCTGAAATTAGTTAGCTTCTACTCTTACATTTTACCTGGTACCTTTTGAGGGGTTGCTGCATATGGGATCTTAATCCAGAGTGGCCCTTCAAGGTTAGCCTGCAAAGCTCCAGCTTTATACTTGAGGGCAACTTCCTGTATGCCACAGAAAGTTGACCCCACGTATAGCAAGGCAGCGTAAGTCTGCGACAACAATTAAGGGGTTTAAGAAGCAAAAGCAAAAGTAAGCTGCACCCCACTTAATACCAATGCACTGTGACGCATCCACTAGTGAAGGGGCTAGTGTTGACTCAATCAGAAATGAGGCTGGCTACAACCCGACATAAAGCTGGCTATAATCCGGCACGGGGTCAGCTATAGTATGACATGGTGTTGGCTGTAGTCTAGCACAAGGTCAGCCCTAGCCTGGCATGAGCTCAGCCAAAGTCTGGCATAAGGTCGGTTATATACTGGCACGAGGTCAGACATAAACCGGCACAACGTTGGCTATAGTCAGGCACAAGATTGGCTAAAATTCATTCTGAGCCCATGAAAGAGACGAAAGAGCCTGCGACTTACCCAGGTTGGCGAGATGTCTCGTTACCGCACCAGAGCGCCCGACTTAAGGGAGAAAATTAGTTCGGGGAACCCGAAGCTCTTGGGGACCTGAGGGCGCACCGGGACTCAGGAGAAAGAAGCAGACGCCCAAACGTCGAACAAAACAAGAGACGGCAACCAAGGGCGGGCTAGGGACAACACAATCCAGCACTGCGCGCCCGAACGACACAAACAGAAGCAGAACTGGACAACAAAGCATAACTACTGAAGTTCACGACAGTACCAATGGCGCCTAAAGTGGCGGGAAATAAGTGCATTGAAATCACGAATATGAAAAATCTCTCAACTTTGCCATGGCTATTGGTATTGAGGGTAATAAGGATTTTGAGCATTCCCCAAGCAATTTACACCCCACACTTGTGAAATGGAAGTTAGTTGCTGTTTCCAAAAGTGGCAATGCTGCAGGGTGACTCAACAACCTAAAAGTACACACTGACAGTGTTGGAAAGTACTTTTAAGTACATTGTACTTAAAGTACTACTCAAGTAGGTTTAGGAAACTTCTACTTTACGAAGTACATTCTTTGAGTATGTACTTGTACTTTACCTAAAATATTTTTTTCCGGTAGTTTCCGAGGAAAGTACAACTCCCGACTTCAAGGTGCATTCCCCAAATTTGGTCTCGGTGAAATTAAGCCCTTTCCAGAACAACATGCTCGTGTCTTTGGCTTTCCCAGTAAGGTTGAGTCCAACCTCTAACAAAAAAAATGGCGTATGGTCACTTGAAAACGTGCAAAGTCTTTCGAGACGTCATCCAGTCATTCCTGAGTGAAGTAACAGTGTCTATAAGATTGATACAAATAAGTGCCTTACAAGTTGATTCTGTTAAATTGTTCATCAGCCACCATAGAGACTAAAACAATCACTCTTTGGCCACTTGATTTTATCCAATATTCTCTGCCATTTCCGAAAATAACTGGTGCACCCCGATTACCCCTGAGGCAATGCACACCAGGTTAAAAAAAAAACAAAAAACACTGAATGCGGAAATGTAGGGATATCATGAAAGATTGTGCTAAAAAGTACTTGTACTTTATTTTGAAAGTACAGGAAGTTTCCGTGAAACGAGAACAGTGTTTTTCGGCCCGGGTAAATAAACTATGCATCGCAGAACGCTCAAACACTGTGAGAATGTGACGCTAGCAGTCGGGGCAAAACACAAAAATTTGAGAGCAAAAGTTCAGCACAAACAGGACTATCGACGATAGTCTTGTCCATGCTGAACAGAGCAGGATATGACGTGACTTTGGTGCGCGGTTAGACACTCACGCAGAACATGACCCCGATTAATGTTTTGTTTGCGTAGCTAAATTGGGGTGTGTGAAAGTATGAGACAGTGACTGACGCTTGCTTCGGTCTTCCCGTTTGTATACGAATATATTTTATAGGAAGTTCGTAAAGAAGTGCAGAGCAAATGTATGGCCGTATAGAAGTATCGTAACTGGTGGCATAAGTTCACCGAGCTTCATATTTTCAAGTTTTGACGACATTTTCGTCGGTTTTTGTAACAGTAGCAGCCAGGGGTGGAAATAGGCAGAGGAGGAAGCTGCCTAGAGCAGTAGAATTTTTGGGACGGCCCGTGTGTGGCCGCCACAAATTAATTAGTTCTTTTATTAAATCTAGCTCCAAATTCTAGCTTCAAATCTAGGTACTTTCCAAAATTTTAACTCCAAACTTAGTGACTTCTCCCCGCCCCTTGACTGCCCCCTTGCAGGGCGACGGCACTGTTAAAGGATGCCTAGGGCGGCAAAATGCTAAGTCCGCCAATGGTAGCAGCTTTGCACTGCCCTACAAAGGGCTCAATAGCTTTGGATCGCTCTGGGTCGCTTCAAACAAGAGCACTGAAGTCTACGGTCACTCACTTTTCTCTAACGACCTTGTCGAGACTTCTTCAAGTACGGGTGTCAAATATAAGTGATCGTGCTCGTTCAGTAGATATTCAGTAGACGCTCCGAGAGCTCTGACTTGAGTAACTCCGTTCGGAGCTGAAAGAGCCACTACTGAATGCGCCCAATGTCGTTTCTCATTTTGACAATGTTAGGCTTAAGTGGATGCCAGTTCATAGAAAAATTTTGTTTGTACTCAATTATCTTTGGATCCAGGTAACGTCCATTTGTCAAACTTTCCATTCTATTCCAGCTGCTAGCGTCACATTCTCATGGAGTTTGATCTTTCTGTGATTCATACTTTATTTTCCTGGGCCAAGAAACATGTAGACGGCTTGAAGCTGGCTAGTTGGTTCATCCTTGTTAAAGTGCCAGCTGGAACGTTTTAAGGACACACACACAGAGACGAACAAAAAAGGCAGACACCGCTGGACTAGCAACTATTTAATGAAATCTTTCTCTTTAGTCCACATATCGCGCTGAACGGATTCTTCCTCTTCTAGCCCAGTTAAAAATAACCATTGAGAACCATTGGAATTTCAATTGGTACCAGTTGTTCCCAACTGATTCCAATTGGAAGTTCAATTGATGCCAATTGTAACTAGTTGGATCCAATTGGCAATAAGTAAACAATTGGTTGTGGCAGTTGGTTCCAATTGGAAGTTCAATTTTTTCCAATTGTAACTAGTTGGATCCAATTGGCAGTAAGTCAACAATTGGTTATGCCAGTTGGTTCCAATTGGAAGTTCAATTGATGCCAGTTGTATAGAGTTGGATCCAATTGGCAGTAAGTCAACAATTGGTTATGCCAGTTGGTTCCAATTGGAAGCTCAATTGATGCCAATTGTAACTAGCTGGATCCAATTGGCATTAAGTAAACAATTGGTTGTGCCAATTGGTACCAATTACAAGTTCAGTTGGCACCGGTTGTAACTAGTTGAATCCAACTGGCATTAAGATGAACAATTAGTTATTCGAATTGGGATAATCAACTGGACATTTTCGTCCCAACTCAAACTATACTTTTCAATTGGCACCTGATACATATAATTGTACCTTCAGTTGTCTTTTATTGGTTATTTTATTTATATTAGGTAATGTTTGATTAAAGTCGTCTAGAGAAAACTGTACATATTTTGTTTTTGGCAGCCCAGTTAAAATACCAACTGGGTACATTTAGAATATCAATGGGTAACAATCCTAATCATATTTTCATTGAGTATTTAATAATACCAAAATTAATAGAAATAAATAAGTTGCAAGTGGTAAATAATTTTATTGGAATTCAACCCAATCATGGGGTGTACTAATTAATAGCACTTGCACATATTTGTTTTTCTAAATGTCAAAATGAGGAAAACTTCTGCATGTAAATTAAATATGTCAGGAATTTTTTTTTTTTAATCCCGGTGTAATATTTTTTTTTAAGTTTGGCCAAAATTGGGCAGAATTGTTGGAAGCGTCTGTACACACTGGGCAAGATGGCGGCCGCGAAGAAGCGAAGCACGCACATGGCAGGATTCGCACTGATGGCACGTTGGCATATTTGGCATGGTTAATTCAAGAAAGTTCTGTTGTTTTATTGCTGCGAGTGCTGACTAGTGCGGTGAGAATTACTTCATTGGGCCTGCCACTTCGTTGGAGCGCGACGGATGGATAGCAAACGGTTATGGGGTCAAGGTAAGGACACTTCTTTGTTTCTTTTCTTAGTGCTTGCTGCATTGCAAATCGGCGATTTCGGATTAATAAATATGCCGAGACACCTTTAGCTTTATGGTCAGTACAGGGTAGGAGCCTGAACGAATGAAACTTTACAGAAGAGAATTTTCCGAGCTGTCAGTTTGAAAGTCTGCCCAGTTTATTCAGATGCCTGTGCGAAAGAAAAAAAAAGTGTTAGCCACAGATTTAGAGTTGTCTGATTGAACACTTATAAAGCGATTGTTCGGAAATTTTAAATTAGGAAATGAGGTTTAGTGTCTCTAAACTTCGCTAAAATAACACTAACAGGTCCTGAAACTTTGGGGTCTATACTACATGAACGATAGACGTTTTAGCGAAGAAACGCTACCGGGATGCAACATGTTGGTCATTGAAATTTTCAGAAAATTGCTTCTACGTTTTGAATCAAATCACTCTATGTTCCAAAACTTTGGCATGTTACACCAAAGGCTAGGATTACGTATCTCGCGAAGTTTGAGCGCGCCACGATCCGTATATGTTTGCGTTGGACAAAACACTATGCTCTTTTATCGCGGAAAGACGCAGCACATTGGAAACTTGTTTTTGTAAAACTGAATGTCGCTTTAGAGCTGGAGCTAAAGCTTTCGCCGGAGAACCTTATTAAAATAGAGGACACACCAGAAATGTCTCAAACCGCTGTAACTATGCTGTATGTGCAACTATGTTGTAAATGATGCAACTATGCAGTATATGTATAGTTACAGCATATTAACTGTCCTAACCCCTTGCAGCAGAGAATGCCACAGTGGCTCATAGGAAACAGCTAGTCGTTGAGTATCTGAAGCTTGGAATCGGACTTCGTCAACATGATCACAGTTCTTTTTCTTTGCAACGTAGAAATACATGCTCCTAATTATCTAATACCAGAATCTGCTTATCGATTATGGATGTACTGCACATATTGCCGAATGCTCTCCTTCAAGCAATACAGAATTTTAGTGTATTCATATTTCTGACCAGTCCAAAATGCCGCCTGCAAAGGCTTGTCGAGTGGCTTTGGCCGCCTTTTACTGCAGCATCGAAGACTTGATTTCTAAATATATAAACAGTCGTGTTTTATGAAGGGAAAACGTCCTTGTTCCTTATCGCAAGTTAAATATGAACACTTATATGGGCCATGTAGTAATTTAACCTATATTGGTGCTCCTAGGAAAGCTGCAGAGGAAAAACTGGACCAGGAGGAAACTACGGAACCAACTGGGCAACGCTTGAACAACAAGACGACGGCCACGCAAGAGAAGACCGAATGAGGGATACTCTTAATTTCAATAAAAATCCCCCCCCCCACAAAATCGTCTACTAGTGTTTCATCGTCCAGTTATCACAAATGGCTTTCCCAATTGGTTCCAATTGGCAATGCTCAATTGGGTATCAACAATTGAAACCAACGGATTTTTTCAATGAGGAGTCCGAAATCACAAACGGTTTGCCCAATTGGTCGTGCCCAATTGGTATCAATTGGCAATGCTCAATTGGGTTTCGACAATTGGAACCAATTGGGATTTTTTCAATGAGGAGTCCGAAATCACAAACAGTTTTACTCATTGGTTCCAATTGTCAGAAACCAATTGGACCCAATGGACATTTTTAACTGGGCTTCTATATCTGAACCTTCGTCTCCCACTCTTTCTCTTCTTTCATGTGCCTGTCAAGTGTGCGGCTCTTCGCAGGTATACCAGTTCTTTCTGGTGCAGCGCGATTGACGGTGCACTCACGCACCGTCAATCGGTGCGTGAGTGCACCAATTGACGGTGATCATTGCGTGAGTGCACCGTCAATCGCGCTGCACCAGAAAGAACTGGTATACCTGCGAAGAGCCGCACACTTGACAGGCACATGAAAGAAGAAAAAGAGTGGGAGACAAAGGTTCAGATATAGAAGAAGAGGAAGAATCCGTTCAGCGCGATATGTAGACTAAAGAGAAAAAGATTTCATTAAATAGTTGCTAGTCCAGCGGTGTGGCTGCCTTTTTGTTCGTCTGTGTGTGTATCCTTAAAACGTTCAGCTGGCACTTTAACAAGAAACATGGTTCTCTTTTCTCGGGAACTCACTGCACATTGCATTTATAGCATTTTACTTCAAGTGCAATGTGCCCGGTGTACTTATTACTTTACTTGAAGTACATAACATCCCACTTACTTTGTACTTTACTTTAACAATTATTTAATGTACTTTTTTTACCCAACACTGCAAACTGCTTGTTGTAGAACCATAGTGCCTGACAAATAGCTAGTAATTAAAACAAAAGATCCTTTCCGAAAGTACATTTTAGAATCCCGAACCGGACGTCTTTTCTTAGTGGTCTGCCTTTATGACCTATAAGATTGTCAAAACTCATTGCTCTGTTGTCGGGACTACTACGCAAGCACAGGTTACAGAATCATCGACACATCTGACAGTGGCAGTGAGACTTCTATGTTTTCTTAGTTCACAATATGGTTGAAAATAGTGGCTTATAACGGCAGCATAAACAAACAGCATGTTAGAATCAACTAATACATCTATAAATTATGCCAGAAAAAAGCCCTTGGCATGAAAACACCACACCCTCGGCATTTTTTCGAATCCCAGCACTGATGCAAGTGCGAAAGAAAATTAAAGGTTGTTATTCTGAGCATATGTTGTGGCAAGCAGCGCAACAGCGCCAAGGCAGTAAGTCACACCACACGTTGATTAGGGTGTCAGGCAATTAGCAATCAGAGGAAGCACGGAACTCAGGACATACAGTCAATCCGTCTTCTCAAGACGCACCAAGCGAGGGCTGTGCAAGAAAAAAAAGGAAGGAAGGAGAAAGGCAAAAAAGCAGGTTAGGGTTAGCGCAGCATTGGAAGCAATAGGTTAGTCAAACTACTGTTAAGGATGGCTTAAAAGCAAGTATTAAAAAATTAGCAAGCAAAGAGGCTATGGTCTGAATGCTGGATAGCACACATGGCTCAAGCTAAAAGAAATAGCTGACAAAAATCAAAATATTAAAAGATGAATGTACACAATTTTCCACAGCGTAGGCCGAGGCAGCAGCTCAAACGTCTACATTAATGACATTAAGGTAACAACTTGCCATTAGTTTTGTAACCTTTTTCCGAAGCCTTTTACATATGCACAGTATACTGATCGTTTGAGAAAAGAGCACTGAGTGGTGCTTGAAAATATTGCACGATTCCACTAAGCAAACACACGTGCCTGCAAAGTGGGTACCTGAATACATTTACATTCGTCGCACAGAGCCGGTTTACAGGCTTCAGAGTTAGAAACTGAATCCGAGTAGCGCGACACCTACAAGCCGCTCAACACAATGCCCCAGGGTTACATTATACCGAAACATCCCAGATCTGGTATCTCTGATCTTATTTCTTTCCCCCTCCAGTAATTGGGACGTGCACCTGAAGCTTTGTTCGCAGATTTCGCCTTTTTTGTTGGATACGTTACGTCTAGTGTTTCATGTATTCGGGGTTTATCTTTTCTTGAATTTGGGGGCGTTTTTTGGGGGTTTATTTTTCCCAGAACTTTGGCATCTTTCGCGGTATTAGTTTCTGGTGTCGAACAACGAGTGGGGATTTAACGTAGAAGAAGACGCTAGAATGGGCGTGAGATTCTCCAAACTCGATGGAACACGCACGTATCTCGAATACTTGGAAAATGTCCCCAAACCAATAAGCCGAGGTAATGAGACGAGGTCTGTGGTTCCAAAGAAAGAATGCAGCCTAGTTCATTCTGGGTCAACACAAAATAAAGCTGTAGAAAAAGATGTTCTTGCCACGAAGCCTGGTCTTTTCTTAGGAAAGGATAACTCCACTTCGGGTTTTCTGGTTTCCCCGATCTCAATGAAACCGGCTTGGGGTCAATTGTCGGGGATCAACGGTACTTACCAAACACACAAAACCTTAGACATGTTTCAATTTGTGAATCTGTTTCCCTGATTCATCGTGGCTCTAGCGATTCCGGCCTTTGGATACTAATTGCAGTCACTTTGACAAGCTCTACAGCACCTACAATAATTACCAGAGTATTAGTGTATTTACTATACTGTTGCTGAACATCCATGCCGCTAAAGTTCTATTCACACGGTGCATCTTTTTGGCAAGTCTGGTGTAGCGAAACTAGGTTTCGAAAAACAGATGTGCCGTTTGAACGAGATGGGTGAAGACGCCCGCCTCCAAAAAGGGTGCGCGCGCTCGTCGCTCTTGGAGCGAGGTTTTGCCGAAGCCTCACCGAGACCTGTCAATCACGCGAAGCAGAAACACGGACACTGCCGATGGCCGCTCGACATTGCTGTTACGTCTGATCTTCGAGGCAAAGTGAGCCTTTGGGGGAACCTTATTTTTGGCCAATCCCGTATCCGAGCCAAAGCCGCAAAAAAAAAATGAATGTGGCAGTGAGCGACAAAGTGGAGAAGCAGTGCGTACGGGCAGTACGGCTTAGACATATGGGTTGGTAGCGCAGCGCAGCTTTTTCAACAGTCGGGACAAGTGCGAGCATAGCATATAAACGTGATGCCTGGAGATAACTGATCTTTTAGCGGTGCAAAAATTAAGTACCGTATTTACTCGCATAATGAACGCACTTTTTTCCCGAAAAATCGATGCAAAGTTGGAGGTGCGTTCATTACGCGGGGTAAGATTTTTGCGTCCGTATTTACTCGCATAATGAACGGCCCTTTTATCCCGAAACATCGACGTAACTTCTCATCCCTTTGCGCGCGCCGCGCGACTCGAAAACCAAACTACGATGGGCAAAAAAAAGCTCCTCTCCATGTTTTCTTTCTTGCGCATTTCTTTCTTTCCGCTCCGCTTTTCTTTCTTATTTCCTTGCGCGCGACATCAAAACCAAACTGCGCTGTGCAAAAAAAAAAAAAAGAAAAAGCTTCTTTTTATGTATCTTTTTCTCTTGGTTCCCTGGACTTTTTTTTGCCGCCTTTCACAAGCTGTTTTGTTTTGCTTTGCTTAGCCGGGGGCTTTTCTTTCTTATCTCCTTGCGCGCGACGCGCAACCCGAAACTAAACTGCGCTGTGCAAAAGGAAGAAAAAAGAAAGCTTCTTTTTATGTTTTTTTTTTGCCGCCGTGTTTTTTTTTTTTTTGCCGCCTTTCGCAAGCTGTTTTGCTTCGCTTAGGCGAGGACTTCTCCGCTTCTTTTTCTTATCTCCTTCCGCGAGGCGCGCGACCCAAAGTCCAAACTGCGCTGTGCAAGGAAAAAAAAAGCTCCTTTCCATGTTTTTTTTGTTTTGCTTCCGCTGGATTTTTTTTTATTTTTTAACGCCTTTTGCAAGGTGTTTTGTTCGCCCACGCTGCCCATGCATTCACGACCTCACTGCACCAGGATAGAAAAGTGCATTCATTTCGCGCGCGTGGGGGAGGGGGTCAAAAATTTGACGTCCGAGTTCGGGGTGCGTTTATTACGCGAGGGAAAAAAAAGTCGAAATTTTGAGAGCCGACTTGGGGGTGCGTTCATTACGCGAGTGCGTTCATTGTGCGAGTAAATACGGTAAATACTTCAAGATTGTTTGCCTAATCATTAGCATTTGTGGTCATTCCTCGGTTTAACAGGCCTATTAAACAGAGTGAGCAAACTGATGAAGTTTTTAGAGTGAGATTAAAGGGCAACTTTGGTAAATATTATTTTAATTAGAATTACGACTGTTTTCAGCTAAAGCAAAGTCCCTCAATTACAAAGTGTAATTTTTTTTTTTTTTTTTACGATATTGTTAATAGTTTTATACATATCACGGCTCAAAGTTTGGTTTCGGGCACCTCAGCAAAACCGAAACTATCTGCTAGGAGCATGGCAATTAAAACTTGTTGTTGGCCTAGTTGGTTCATGATGCAGTCAGAGGTTTTTTTGCGCGACACAAGGGACAAAACACAAGCGAGTAGACACGGACAAGCGCTTGTCCGTGTCTACTCGCTTGTGTTTTGTCCCTTGTGTCGCGCAAAAAACCTCTGACTGAGCATGGCAACACTGATCGTCAGCCGTACAGCTGCGACGTGACGCCACAAGGGTGCTGCGCCAGTGTTCCTTGACTAAAGGCTGACCCGCTTGCCACCCGCTAACGAGCAGTTGGTCGCATAATACAAGTAATTTATTTTGGTTTCGTTTTCAACTGGAGTTGCCCTTTAATAAAGCAGACTGTCTCTTAACACTGCGCATACTTCATATCATTTGAAGCAAAATGCTCAATATTCCCGGTGCAGACGACAAGATTTGAAGGAATCCTTGTGAGTCAATACATCACACTCTTCGCGCATCAAACTCGATGCGTGAACTAGCCTATTTCACAAAACTACTGTGCGCTGAAAAAACACACCGTGCGAATAAACCTTTTAGGGTTACTCAAATATGCACCTCAAGAAGCATGAAACACAGCCATACTTGCACGTGCACGTGTGCCCGCAATAAATCTCTAATGCGTGTGAATGAGCGTGTTGTGCACGTGTGTGTGACTGGCTAACAGTAAACTTCCAGTTTTTGTTTGTTTTACTCTTCACAGGGAGAGCAGCAACTTTGCATTCTCACAGTATATTTCCCCATTCTACCAACGAGATATGATGGACGTGAACAGATTATTCAGCAGAAATTAAGGACATAGATGAGAAAAATAAACCCAATTAAAATAGGCGTTAACCAATGCAACAGCCTCACAACACGTTTCCTCCAAATAATTCTAAGATAAGTCAGTATGAATACAATTACATTACAAGAATATTCGAATCATGAATGTTACTCGAGGCTTTGACCATATTTAATAGTGGTTAGTAACTTCACACAACAAATATATTTTTGGTTGCATGAATAGCCATTTACAGTCAGCATTACCTCAGTAAGTGACAAAGAACTCTTGTGATCTTTTAAATAGAGGCTTTCAGGCATACAGATTTGTAGCTAGCTACATGTTCTAATCAGCTCCTGCAACAAAAAAAAAAAAAAAAAATTACAAAAGGTTTTTTTTTTTTTTTTTTACAAAAGGTTTTTTTTTTGTAAAAGGCTATTGGCAGAATTGAAAGAATTACTAATACTGCAACAATGCAACAAGGTGGTAGGTTACTGTTTATTAACAGCCAGTCCCAAAAATAGACATGCCGTTTTTGTTCAAGCACAGGCATTGTGCACACACATTCACAAGCTTGCCGAGTAACCAGACAAATCAAGCCTCTTCTAAAAGTACCAGGATGACAGAATCTGTCAGCCCAAAGACAAGGCCACCACAGAAGCAAGAAAGAAGGCATAACATGCAAAAGCAAGACAAGTTATCAACAGAAGAAAGAGGAGAGATGAATTCTCAATGACACTACACTGGCATTCAAACTTGATGACGACCGTAATACCACGAGAGATAGCCCACCTAAAATCGAAAGCAAATCGGGTGAAAAAAGGAGTGGGCTAACTTTTAATGTGCCATCAAACAAAGTTGAATAAAAATAAAAAAAAAAGCTAGCTAGGTTTAGATTTTGTGACCTGCGAAACTTGTGATTACAGGGAGGGGCACTAAAAAAACAAACCAGCAAATCGTGCCAAAAATAGGAATGGGTTAGGTTTTAGGGGTGGGGCATTTCTCCGGATATTACGGTATGCATCAGCATTTATACTCGATGACAATGTATCAGCTTTTAAGCTTAATGACACTAACGCATCAGCCTTTTGACTTGACGACAAGGCATCAGCATCGTCAGTTGAAAACAACGTATCAGCATTGTACTTCTAACGGTAAAAGAAATAAAAGAAGTCCTGACAAACATCTTACCTGGAGTTAAAAAATTCCTGTCTATGGGCTTCCCACTCGCTCTGCACTCCTCGACCTCGAGGTAATTCAGCAGGTGTGACCAGAGTGCCGACTTCCCCTGGACAGATGGCGGCAGACCCATCAGCTTGGTGACCGATTTTCCTTGGCTAGGCTTTTCGGTACAAAGTAAACGTGTTGCATGTATGCTTAGACAGCTGGAGGTTGGCCAGCCCTCATGGGTGTCTGGCGTCTCCACTGTAGATGAGGAATTTAGCCAGTGCAGTACGACCGCTAGCCTGGGGTCTTTAACGCACATCGCACAGTAGCGATACACGACAGCACGCCGGCACGATGCTCGTTCAGATCGAGACAAGAGGGTGGAGACTGGACCCAAGAACCCTCGGTTCCGCAGTGCGAGCTTTCGCTCAATGAGGTCATCTCTTGTTTCTCTACATTTGAAGAGAGACACCATGCCAAGAATGCTCTTGTCGGCCTATTAGTGTAGTGGGCTGCTTCTTATCAATCAATAAGAAATTCAAAACGGTGCAAAGAGAGACAAAAACAGTGGTTTTTAGCTCCTGAATGCATGACCAACTTGCCCAAATTTCAAGTCTTTATCATTTATCAATCTGTTTATTAAAAAAGCCGAGTCACCAAGACTGCCATTAGGATTGCTGCCAAACTAGTAAAGATATCTTGGCCTTTGAAGAAACTTTCTCCATCAGAATGAACAGGTTAGTTAATCAGAATCACCACAAGAGACTAGAAAACCCTGTTCCACTCATTGCACGTTCCACTTGTCAGAAGCAAGAAGACTCCTTGTTCCCAGAAATGATCAAGCACTTTGCAAACCTCAGGTCGTGACATCACAACCTGAGGTCAGAGTCACGTGAAGTTGCGTTATCACATAAAAAACACGAAGACCTGAGATTTTCCTCTCCAAGGACTTGTCTCCGTTCCAGCACCGCGGTCAGGCACCAGCTATTGTGAACACTGCGACGTCTCTAGTGTGATGTCACCATCGAAACTACATCCCAGGCGCGGACCCCCAATACACTTAGAGCTAGCCCTATTCATTGCACGCATTTAAAAAATCTTTTTGATCAGTCCTGTACAACATATACTGATGCCAGAGGAGGTGACGCCATTTTTTGATGGCTGCATCAACTAAACTCAGTGAGGACATCTAGTAACACTCAACTACACTACGCTGTACTTATACGGTCGTAAAAACCAAAGTTCTCAACACCTTCATTTCTGAAATAGCACGATACAAAACGAGGAGAGCATTCCGCGGCCCAGGCGGCGGGCGGACGCACCTGCTTGGCCTGCAGTCCGTGCGACCAGATGCGTTCCAGGAGGTCGCAGAAGGACGCCAGGAGGGTGTTCTCCTCGAGGCCCGTGATGCTGGCCTCGGCGTGTCCCAGCTCCACGGCCTCCACCCCCATCTTCTCCACCAGCATGCGCTTGGTCTGAGACATTGCATTGAAAAACAATCACCTCTCGTAATGGTACGGTGCCTGGAAATGCGCCTCCGACTGGCGCCTTTGGCATCCCATACTGCCCAGGCATCGAAAACGGTCCCAAGGCGGCAACAAATGATGTCACGGGACCCGACATGTCATGCTGTCAGATGTCGCGATTCTGGCGAAAAAGGTGAGCGGACTCAAAGGTGGCTGTCGTTGCAGGATCCCATCTCGTCTCCGCTTTAGTTTACATCAGGGGTCTCCAAACTTTATAGCTGAGGGGCCCGATTGGGGACTTGTTGCAGTTTCGAAAGCAAGAAAATAAATGAGCCAATATAAACAAAGAAAAACTAAATCATTCGATAACCATTTAAATAAATTAATTCAAATTATAGTAAAAATTAAAAAAAAACAGTGTATACATTTACTTTTTTTGACATCACACATTTCGCTGATTGTGACAGTAAAAACATTTTGACCCAGTAACCACACCAGACATAAATCAAGATGAATAGAAAATTTCCATCTTCACAAAGGGCAGAAAACAACATTAGAATGGTAGAACTCTTGCGAAAAATATGCGACACTTATGATACGACACAGTAAGCACAATGTGTGTACATAGCACGAAGGACCAACATTGGTGATTGTTATGATGACAATATGTTACAAAATGACATCAATTTTGTAACAACTCAATCGAACGTACTGAAAGGACCAGTGGGACCCCAAGCATTTAATTTAACTTATTTCGTTAGAAACATCCAACACCAAACCACTGATTTGGCACCCCAATAATGTCAAGATGCAAATTGCCATTGAAGCCCCATTTCTCCCCGAATAGGAGAAACTGACAAGATTATCAGCTGAGTGAGAGACATTTGTCCCTGTTACTTTTCTTCCACTGTAAAAAATTCTTCTTCCCTCTGCCCCAGTTTCGGATTAAAATCATTATGGTAAACTTCCACCAGCTGCCTGTGCACTGGCTGTAATTTTGCGCAGATACCAAGGCTCACTTTAATACGGAAAACTTAAATCTTAACTGATTTGGCTCTACCTCTCACATTAGGAAGACATTTAGAGAAAGGAGGCAAGAATAGATGCTTTAGTCTCATTACTTTGTCTAATTTAAGACAAATTTACAAAACTGCCAGGCAAAGGATGAAGATAAGAAAAACAAAATTGAACCGTATTTATAGGCATTAATCGAAAAGATGTTGGAAAGAAATTTAGATGCATCTTAGCCCTCGACAAAACGAGTACATATACCGTATTTACTCGCATAATGAACGCACTTTTTTTCCCAAAAAATCGAGGCAAAGTTGGGGGGTGCGTTCATTACGCGAGGTAAAATTTTTGCATCCGTATTTACTCGCATAATGAACGGACCTTTTACCCCGCAAAAATCGAGGTAACTTCTTATCTCTTTGCGCGCGGCGCGGAGACTCCAAAGCCAAACTGCGATGCGCAAAGAAAAAAAAATGCCCCTCTCCATGTTTTTTTTTCTTCTGTGTTTTTTTTTTTTTTCGCCTTTCGCAAGTTGTTTTGTTTGCCCACGCTGCCCATGCTTTCGCGACCTCGCTGCACGAGGGCAGAAAAGTGCGTTCCTTTCGAGGGCTTCTCGCTTCTCTTTCCAAAGTGCGAGGAGGAGGCGAGGGCAGGACGCCTTCATTATGTGCGCTTTGCTTGGGCGAGGGCCTCTCTGCTTTTCTTTCTTATCTCCTTGCGCGCGGCGCGCGACCCTGGAACCAAACTGCGTTGTGCGAAAAAAGAAAGAGCTCCTCTTTATGCTTTTTTTCTTTTCTCTTAATTCCGTGTATTTTTTTTATTGCCGTTTTTCGCAAGCTGTTTTGCTTTGCTTAGGCGAGGGCTTCGCCGCTTCTCTTTCCTATCTTCCTGCGCGACGCGCAACCAACCTGCGCTGTGAAAAAAAAAAAAAGTTTTTTTTTTTGTGGGTTTTTTTTTTGTTGTTTTTTGCAAGTTGTTTTGTTTCGCTTTGCTTAGGCGAGGGCTTCTCCGCTTCTCTTTCTTAACTCCTTGCGCGCGGCGCGCAACCCAAAATCCAAACTGCGCCGTGCAAAAAAGAAAAAAATCTTTTTATGTTTTTTTTTTGCTTCCGTTGGATCTTTTTTTATTTTTTTAACGCCTTTCACAAGGCGTTTTGTTCGCTCACGCTGCACATGCTTTCGCGACTTCGCTGCACCAGGATAGAAAAGTGCGTTCATTTCGCGCGCGTGGAGGGAGGGGGTCAAAATTTTGACGTCCGAGTTGGGGGTGCGTTTATTGCGCGAGGGAAAAAAAAAGTCGAAATTTTGAGAGCCGACTTGGGGGTGCGTTCATTACGCGAGTGCGTTCATTGTGCGAGTAAATACGGTATACCAACTATTGCCACGGTAACCAAAGCAGCTCTGCCGGTGCAGAGCAGCTTTGACCGAGTATCAGATTACTCAGCAAAAGGACAGCGGTTCAATTCCCACCGAGGGACGCAGTCTTTTGTAAAAGAACACTTGCCGTATTACCACATCTTCTTAGCAACATTCCGCGGCGTTCTAGGCTTGGAAGTTACCCTACAAACATGTTCAATGTTATAAAGCTACTTTATTCAAAATCAGCAGAACCCATCCTTTGGGAATGATTATCTACGTTAATGCGAATAGCATCAAATGGTGCTGGAGTTATGCGCGTTCGTCAGGTGGTCGGCACACTCTAGAAACGCCAACCCACTCTTGAGGCGATTCTAAATTTGTTGACACTTTCACAGCCCTGCGCACGATCTCCGCAGCCCAGCACGTGCGTTTGTGTCACTTAGGAAGGCGAGCAAAGCACGCGCCATACGCACAAACACTCAAAATGGTACCGACCAGACTTTCTGGCGTCTCAGCTAGTCTCAACCAACGGTATCTAAACGGTTGTTTATATCTTTACCATAGGACGCGCGTAGGCGCTGTCACAAGCTAAGCCGGTGCTGCGCGCGCTCCATGCGAGGGCTCATTCCGTCTCTCGTGAGGCTGAGCACCGGCCGCGTACGTCACCCTCTCCCGAGCGCGGGAGAGGGTGAGCTACGCGGCCGTAGCTCAGCCTCACGAGAGCGGAATGAGCCCTCGTGCATGGAACGCGCGCGCACCGGTAGCTGTGACAGCGCTGTAAAGCGCGTCCTATGGTAAAGATATAAACAACCGTTTAGAGTGCGTTGAATGACTGCCTTCATAGCTCTGTGGTTAGCGCGTCTGCCTGCTGATCAAAGGGTCAACGGTTCGAATCCCAGCCGGCGCCGGTCTTTTTTATTTATTTATCGACCACGCGGCGTAAGAGGTTAGATAGCCAGATAGATAGATAGACAGATAGATCTGACGAAAAGTGCGTGAAGTATCCAAAGAATGCTATTCGCATTAAAACATTTATCAGCTCATAATCATCATCAACATTAGGACACGAGACTGGTGACAATTTCTCCGGATAAATGCACACTCACCTCTACAGAGAGTTGCACCATGCAAAATGACTCATCAACCAGACGGAGTCAATAGACGAAACCTCGCCAGTCCCGTGCAAAGGTGCTGCCAACAGGAAGTGCACCCCAGACCACTCACCCTCGTCTTGCATTCGCCGAGCAGAGCCTCCACAAACTTCCAGTTGGTCTGCGCGATGACGGCCGCCGACGCCGTGTCGCTCAGCTTGGGCTGCTTCATGTGCTTGGCCCGTGCCTCGTGCATGTATTTCTGACCAGGGTGGCAAGGTGGGAACGAGGCGCTCGCACCCACGCACATGTCCGGCAACCATCGCACTCCTAATATCACCTGGCTAAACCGAGTGACACAAGTTACTGCCCGATACAAAGGGCGTAGCCACCACTGTCCACGTGCACCAAGAAAGCGGATTGTGGTTTTCTGTGTCACACAATCGTGCTATGCTTTGCAGGAAGCTCAAACCCCGACCGAAGCTGACGCCAGCCGGAGCAGATCGTCGTGGGAATGTTTGGCAGACCTTTGAGAATGTCGACAGTCTAGCAACCACAAATGAGGTTCTGAAAACGCGGTAGATAAAACGACCTGTCGGCTACTACTCTTGGTAGGAATGACTCAGAGCCTAGACGTAAAGTTTCAGGTAATAACATTAAGATATCAGGTTAGGAGCAATCCTCACAAGCAAACAACAATTGCTCCATCGATACCAAACCACTACGGTATTTCTTTTTGTTTCCAAATATCATTTCCATCTTTTTTTAAAGCGCCGCTGCAAGCTGAAATGTTGAGAAACATTATCATCTAGGACGGAAGATCACTTTCATGCTCAGTTTCAACTTCCTGCAACACAGCTAATTTATGCGACATGCAAAACCCCAACGTTCTTTTCTTGTCAAACTTGGCATACCCACCCACATCAGCTCTAGGGAAGATGCATTGCTTGCTTGTGCAAAAAGAGGCCTTTAGAACAGTCAGTCCAAGCTGAAATTTGTAGTTTCCAGGACATAGAAATTGAATGGAGCCTATCCCCTCTATGAAGCTAAGCTAAATAAACTAAAGCAAAAAAAAATATCTCAACACACCAGCAGACATTTGCTGCATGAATCTGTTGGTACACATTCTGCAATAAGTATTATAGCTGACAAAAACTTATCTTTTGGTATGTATGGTGACAAGATTTCGTGGTAAAATGTGAATAAAAAAATACCTAAACCGGGTTTATTCAACAGAACTTCACAGCGAATGACACATAATTAATGCATCTTGCCGAATGTCCCAGGGCAGTACTACCAGCCACACGATTCGAATGTTGTAACACAATCGGATATCGCAAAACTTGATCGTGTTACATTCACACGGTGAACATCAAGTCAGGCTGACATGATATACTGGTACAGAGCTGAGTGAGCTGACATTACACAAATAACTGTGCTGGTCGAACACCACCAGTGAAGTGCAGCATGGACCTGACAGCTTACATCGGCTCTTTGAAAGGACCGCGCACGGTTGGTTTCTTATCGCATCATGCTACGATTTACTACAAAGATTTTTGTAGGCGGAGTATTTACTACTGAAAGTGCAAAATATAAACCTGCCTAAGTAAAAAGAAACAAACAAAATTTTATTGTTTAAACAGAGGAATGTTTAGTTAAGCCTTTCCGTGAAATCATAAAATAACAATGTGGGAAATTGCAAAAAAAAAAAAAGCAAAAACAGGAAATAAAATTGGTTCAGTTTATCCCCTCCATGTTGCCAAAATACACTTCCACAGTGAGGCCACCATGCCATTTAACGGTTTTACGTAAGCTAGGTAAAACCCATAAAAAGAAAAACATTTTTCTCTGCAATTTTTTTATTCAGGTGATATCTTCCTTCTATATTCTTGCTTAAAAAAATGCACCATCTAATTACGACCTGTGTACTAAATTACATCGCAATTTGCTGAAAGAAAACTTTGTGCAATCTCTTCACCACGACCAATATGCCATAAGGTTCACGCCTGCAAGTGTCCAGGAAACACAAATCTCAGGCTGGAGAGGCTTGTGCAAAGACAAGCTGAACCCGGTGGCAAAGGCCACAACTAGGCCAAGACGCTAGCTGCAATACTCTTTTCCCAACTGACGCCCGGAAGTAAAACATGCTCAAAAGGCATTCCTCCCAAGCTGAAGCCACCACCGACAAACCAGGGCATGCTAAAGGTATGGTTGCTGGTTGCTCAACTCACTTGGTACTTAAACGAAAAAAGAAAGAAAAACAAAGATTTACTAAAGCCGGCGAATCAAGCTCCCCAAGTGCTGCGAATTAAATCTCCTGTACTATGCTGCATCAACAAACCAGTGAGTGTTCGGTCTCTCATGTGCTCCTTCGAGTTTTTTTTCCTTTCTAGATGTATTTGGTTTTTTCATTGCCATAATGTCCCAGAGATAGCCCATTTAAAATCAAGACCAAATCGGGTGAAAATGAGGAGTAAAACTAACTTTCGGTGTGCCACCAAAAAAATTCAAGAAACACTACTTCTGTGTTTTGTGACCTTCCAAACTTGTTTTCATATTGAGGGGCAATGGAGCTTGGATAACGGTCCTTCCCAGTCACCTATGTTTGCTTCTCTCCCGCCGGAGCTAAGTAACCCTGTTTCAGCCAAGGTCAGCGTTGGTCAGGGCACTGCAATTACAGTGCAGTCCACTTATAATGATACCACTTATAACGATATATCGAGTTATAACAATAAAATTTTATAGAAGCACCAATTTTTGCATTGGTTCTATGTAAAAATAACCATATTAGCGATGCATTTTTCCACGGCATAATCGGATACAATGATCAATAAATGATTGCGTAAACGTGTTTACTATGAAAATTCAACAGAAAATGAGACAAAAATTGTGAAATTCTGACAAAAACGACCGAGATCGGCGGATGCGATCATTGCCAATGGGCCCCGACCGAATACTCCGTAAGCAGGTGCTGCGCGGGGCCTGAAAACTTCAGCTCTATAACCATCATCGCCATACCCGTAACGCTGTAACCTTGATGACCGCCCAGCGTGCCCCCTCCCGTCCTCCTCTTCCCCGCGTCGCTGGTGTGAAAGATGGCTCCAACGAAGCCATAGCTGCTATGGCGTGTGCCATAGCAGCTATGGTGGCATGCCATAGCTGAGATAGCTTTCACAGAAAGCTATCTCCTTCAAGGTGAAAAAGCAAATCCTACGCAATTAGCGGCCAGGATTCAAGGTCAGAAGCCTTGTCCGGAAGTACGAGCACTCTCAGTCGACGATATCAACCATCCTGAAATCCAAGGACTTCGTAATGAAAAAGGCTGGAACAAGCGGCTTGACGACCAGCGGAAAAGGCTTAGGGATCCAGCTGCCGCGCAAGCAAGCGGAGATCTTGGACTTTTTGAGAGCGCTTAACACCATTTCATTGCGTGCTTGCTGATGACCCTACAATAAAACTTTATTTTATTGCGGCGCTTCTTCTATGGTGTGATCCAGTGAACACTGGTGAGTAACCTTCTGCTTCGGGGAACTATTTTGGGCAGTTTTGAGGGTCAGTCCAGAAACAACGATACTGTCGAGACCGGCTATAACGAAGTCGATTATAACGAAATAGTAGCTACAGCAAAGCAATCACGATTTCCCGTTCCCTTTTGCACTTCGTTATAACAGAAGTCGGTTATAACGAAATAGCGGATATAGCGAAGTGATTTCAGTTTCCCGTTGACTTCGTTATAACAGGTCTCGACAGTAAATCCGTTACAACGATCGGATTTTCCGCATTTAATAATATTGTTATAAGTGGACTGCACTGTACTACTATAAGTGGGCTATCTTTCGGTGTTTCTGAAAAAAAATAGCAAATCATGTCAAAACTAGGGATGGGTTATCTTTGAGGGTGGGGCTCACCTTTTGGGATATTAAGGTAAATATTAAACTCACCAGTTAACTCCGACTATTGTTTCTTATGAATATGCTAATTCCAATTTAAAGTTTTTCTTACATCATTGGATGTAATATGGGGTGATGGTGAAGCGAGTTTGTTGTTGTGTCGCTTTGAAGTGACACAACAACAAACTCTCGAGAGCAATAAGACATACATCAGGAATTAAATTAGAGAAAACAAGATGTTCGATGGCAATAAATTTCCATTTTGCAAAAGGGCGCTCACAGACATGGATGATGCAGCAGAGTACCTTGGTTAGCATGATGAGCTTAGAACTGGTGCTCACTATTTAGGTTGAACACCAATTTAAAAAAAAACAGTGGCAAAACAAAATTACAGACTAAGCTCGTTATAACAGACCTTGATTTTGACCAAGATTTCGGTCTGTTGTAAAAGGGGTATGTTGTATGCAGATATGAAGTTCAGTCAATGGTACTGTCGTGAGCAAAAGTCTGGACAACACGGGAGCGCCGACCGAATTGCATCGCCGCGCTACCCTGACGGCGCGGCGCCTAATGCCGAGATCCGCGCAATGCGCACGCGCGTCCTTTCTTATCTGCTGGCCCACTCGTTCGCTCGCTTCAACGTGATGCGCTCCTGAGCGATTAAATGGGTGCTAGGTGCCGCCCCGGGAACCAAGATTCTGAGAGCCTCACTCACCGCTCGGGACGAGCTCGCGTGCTCCTCGGCGCGCGCCGTTCGCGCATATCTTTTCGCGACTCGGCGACGCGTTAAAACTGTCACTTATGCTCGATGCAGCCGCAATGAATTGTAGAACTTGTATTCACGTACTCGAGGCAGCCTTGGGCTTCCTTCCGAGTGATCATGCACGTGCGGTAAAGTGGTGAATGACGAGCAAAAAAGAAAACGCCAAATAAGAAAGAAATATTTATTCAACCCTCCTCCCAAGAAAAAACAAGAAACAAAACGGAAGGAAAAAGAGGCGCTGGTTCAATTTGGGTGGCTAATACTTTGTCATGTTTCCGTTAGCCTGAATCACTTCTGCCCCACGGCGTGGCTATAGAATCATAAAGTGAGGCCACCAACTCTGGCTGTGCACGAAGCGCCTCCCATTCCTCTTTGACAACGTTCCAGAGCGTCTCCGACGTAGCGCTTCCAAGGCTTTGTGCTGCAAGGCGGCCTTTCATCCACCCCCACACGCTCTCGATGGGGTTCAGGTCCGGCCCGACCGGTGGCCACTGCAGCGTGCGGACTGCACGGTCCTCCAGTAGGGCGCTGACAGAACGCGCTGTGTGAACTGGGCTTCTGGGAACTGGGAACTGGGCTGTGTGAACTGGGCGAATACAAGTTCTACAATTCATTGCGGCTGCATCAACATAAGCGACAGTTTTTAACGCGTCGCCGAGTCGCGGGAAAGATATGCGCGAACGGCGCGTGCCGCGGAGCACGCGAGCTCGTCCAGAGCGGTGAGCGAGGCTCTCGGAATCTTGGTTCCCGGAGCGGCACCTAGCGCCCATTTAATCGCTCAGGAGCGCATCGCGTTGAAGCGAGCGTACGAGTGGGCCAGCAGATAAGAAAGGACGCGCGTGCGCATTGCGCGGGTCTCGGCACCAGGCGCCGCGCCGTTAGAGAGCGCGGCGATGCAATTCGGTCGGCGTCCTGTGTTGTCCAGACTTTGCTCACGATCTAGTACATAGAGGAAAACCAACGAACTTCACAAATCAGTATGTTATATCCAAATGTCTGTTGTAACCAGGTCTGTTGTAATGAGCTTAGACTGTATATGTTTAGTTATTAAGGGTGTCTGAAATACCCAGGCTCAATCTAAAATGGGCCGTAAAAATCGGTGCCTGCATGTAGCGATATAAACTTTTCGTCAAAGGCATATTTCACAGGTCGGTTTAATCTTATAAAATTACAAAGCGTAGCTCCCTTTCTGTAAAAAATAAGACCAAAAAACTTGCCAGGGTAAACAGCGGATGGCGACGCAGACGACCGAGTCGAGTGGCGGGCGTATTTGGCACACGTATGAGTGCTACCTCCTTATCATTGCAACTGCTCGCTACAACTGTGGTCTATTCAAATGAAGATAACCTTTTTGTAATGTACCTTTGGTTTAAAAATAAATGCGGACAATGAGAACATCACTTGGCGTAACAAAACTTAAAAAAACGCGGTTGCATAACGATGGCGCTTTTTGCCTAACGGATTTTGTCTGCACGTAGTCTGCTTTCTCTCTCTCGTCAGCTACATCTTCTGACGCTGCTCCAGGCGCCATCTATCAATACGTGTGCCTAACATGCCCCACCACTTGACTCGATCGTCTGTGTCGCCGTCTGCCGTGGACCCTGCAACCGTTTCTTATTTATTTTTTCAGAAGGGAAGCTACACTTTGTAATTTGCATGATAAAACTGACCTGTGAAACACACCTTTGACAAAAAGTTTAGATTGCTGCGTGCAAGCACCGATTTTAACGGTATAGTTTAGATCGAACCTGGGTATCTCGGACACCCTTTATATAGTAGTTTAGGAAATACCCCCCAAAAGAAGTAACCTCAGGTACGTTATTTGGAACTTCCCAAATGCACTAGGTCAGTGGTTGTCAAAAACGAGGGTCCCTGGAGGCCTCATTTGGGTCTCGCTGAAGCCCTCGACTGTCGGTCAAGCCGAGCAATAAATCTCTCTTTTCTTAAATGATACTGGCTGTCTCACAAAGCTAAATAAACCAAACCATGGGATCCCAATGTAAGTATGGTTGATTATTCTCCTTTCCAAAGCGTCAGAGCTGCTTTGCATGCTTAAAGGGTCTTGAAATGCTTTTCCAACCTTTTCCTGTTTAGCTTTCCTCGACCCTTAACTCATAAATCGCGTATTGTACCAAACAGTCCAAGAAGGACGGAAAGGAGGGACTCCCTCTTGCTCGGACTCTAGTTTGTGCGCCTGGATCACAGCCATTTTCCCCTAGAAGATTAGCCCGTCGCTCAAAATTGAGACAAAGTTGCTTTCCCACCTTGTTCACCCCAAAGCTGACAGTGCTCTGAAACCTACGTGCTCCTTGGGCCGCCACACTTTTGCCACGTGATCACGCTCTCTCGCATACCCACACGCAGAGAATGAGGTCAGGTGATGAAAAGGAGGCAGCTGATTGGTCCGGCAAGCGCGTAGGTTCCACCACGATGTCAGCTTAGGCGTAGAAGGGAATAAGTGAGGTCCGGTGTCGTGTGACGGCGTTCGGGCCCGGTGACGCGCTGCGGGGCCCGGTGACGCGCTACTGGGAACCGCGGATGTACCACAGTGAAAAGGCAGAGAGCTTACGAAGGGAAGGAGAGCACGAAATAGTCCGCTGTGTTTTCAAATTTGTATTGAAAGTCAGGCTTTTGACTTTTTACACTTTTTCTTGGCCCACTGGAACGATGTACTATTAGTAAAATCCCAATATAAATTGATTTATTCCAGCCCAAAATTCGTTTTATGGGCCCTTTAACGTGGAACATTATTTGGCTAGGTTTTTCGCATTTCGTGAAGCCCAAAAGTGACGCCTGGATAAAAGTGTGGCCGCGAGGCTCAACACTGATTGGTTGACGGGAGGGGGAGCAGCAAGGTGCTCGGCGCCTAACTGGTTGACGGGAGGTCACATGACCAGGGGTGGAGTGAGGAGGAGAGGTAGGCGAGGAGGGCGAGGTAGGAGGAGGAGCGGGTTACGAGGCTCTGGAAGATCACCAGATTCATCAATCCGAGTAGCCATCATGCCACACATTAAATTATCCAGTGTAGAGCACCATGAACGTAGGCCGTCTGGCTGAACAGGCTAGGCGTGCTGCCAAACGATAATAAAAATGTTTGAGATGCTAGAATGTTTTACGTATGCAACACAATTACACTAATCGTCCAATAGCCCCCATCACTTCCGTTGATCCAAGGGGTCCCCCAGACATGAGTTGTTGAGAACCACTGCACTAGGTGTTGTCACAATGCACACGTTTGAATAGCAAAAACATAGTAATACACTGAGAAGTGTTAGGTGGCATTCCAGCTAAAGCAGGCACATAAATAACGTGAGCAAAACAAATTGCTACTCATCGCCACCAACTGCGCATTGTCGATGGTTTTGTGCTGGCACGGGCAGACTAGACGCAAGATTCAGAAATGACACAAGTTCACGTGACTTCGCCAAGGTGACGTTAATCCATGCGACACAATGTCCATGTATTGCAAATGCATCTGGCATATGCAGAGTGTGTAAAATTGCAAAACTTAGCAGGCAAACAAACAACTAGCCATTTGTCCAGGCGAAAACGCTCTGGTACTCCTAACATCAACAATGTCTCAACTAAAGCTGCAAAGCGAGCAAACTGAGTAAATGTGCACAAAATATATATTCTTCAAGCAAGGTGTTTGAAATTGTGACACAATGCAACATATACACTTTTCTGGAACATACATGCATAAGTGCAATCTCCATAGAACCTGGTCCACTTCTTAGTTGCGTATGTTGATGGAAACTCGCAATCCGTGACTTTGCAATCACACAGCGGTGCATGCTACTAATTAATATCCAAGCTAACGAATAATATACAATATACCGTGCAATTGTTTCTAGAAATTTAAAGCCACACAATAATGGCACATACAAAATCCAGCACATGACAGAAAAGCATTTCTAGAGAACTCATTAATTCTAAGACATTTGAGGATTGTCTCGAGCAAGAAGGCAGTACAGCTACAGCAACATGCAACTATCATTGTCATGCTCGAAACTGTAAAATAAAATATTCAAAGAAAAAAAGAAATTACAAGGGCTCACCTCGCGTTGTTCCGCGTTGAGTTTCAAATGCTCGGCGTGTTGAAGGGAGCGGTCCTTCCGTCGAAACTGGGCATGCGCCCGTTTTTTGATTCTGCAAGGGTGACGCACAATAACGCCATGTTCGGCGAGTGCAACATGCAAAAGGTTGAACAATTATCTACGCATCTAATGAAAGAAAACCACGCAGTTTTGTTGGTTTATCCGAGCCAAACGTCGCGCCCATGCCCCCAAAAAAATGTTCAGGATAAACCCAGAGGTCGTAAGCGAAGCAAACCGACGCACACAAGTCACAACACTACACTCCGTCTCATCTCTCAATGGACCTAGGTTGACGTATTCACTAGGCTGGACGAGCCAACCTAGTGAATCTGACGCTGTGCGAGCGACATGTGACCTTCAGGAGAGGCGCAGCAACGTGTGGGATGTGTGGTCACACGATATTGACAAGAACGGCTGGTACAGGGCGTTTCCGAGCACTATGCAGGTGTAGAAAAACCTCATACAAATAAGCCACTGAACAAAGTGCATTGAAACTTTTCACAAAGCTGTCTTCAGGTGGTGCACTTATATTCCTCGAACTACAAGAGTGTGGGTTTCGGGAAAAAAGGTTTCACTGATTTGTCTCCCGCATGGGAGACGAAACGTTTGATTAAATTGTTTTATTTTGTTATGTCAAGTCGGCGCAGTTTTTTTTGATCATTATGAGTCCCGGCTTTTGGAATATTTTTTGCAAAAAATTTAAGCCTAAAAAATCCAGTTTTTCCTTATGCACAGGGAGGAAAACGGTAAAAAACGCCTGGCTTACACTGCTACTAACAGAGGGCGCCACATACACTCTCGGATCTGGTACGTCTGCTTTCGAGTGTTCACTTCAAAGAAGCGTTCACATTTTTGCTTTACGTTCTGCCATCTTTGAGTGGCGGCATCAATCAGACGGTTTTTACTGTTTTCCTTCCTGTGCATAGAAAAGAAAAAAAGATTCTTTAGACTTAAATTTGTTTCCTAAAAATTATATTCGGGAATTTTGAGAATGGCAAATGCAGCACAAAAAGACACCTTCATGAGAAGTTTCATCCCACCTAGTTCATTCATTTAGTTAAAGGAATTTCTTTTTATGCCCAAGCGGCGCCCGAAAGCACCCCGCAGTGTTCGTCGCAGTCCGTCGCAAGGTGAAACGGAGTATGGGTGGACAGCTTAGCCCGAGGGCACACTCACTTGGACTGGGCGGGCTGCCGATTCAAGACGCCCGAGTCGAGGGCGGGAAAGACGCCCGCCCGGTGGTTCCTCCTCCCGGGAGGTCCACCGAGGGGTCGATGACCTTTGGGTTGGGGGCCGCCAGGTCGGGAGCCGACAACCGGTTCTCGATGGGCACCTCTGCACCGAGGAGAACGGGAGTCGAACACGACGTTCCGGCCAGTCGCGGCTAACGTGCAAGATGTGTGTACCGTATTTAGACAAATGTAGGTCGACCTGTTTTTCAATTTTTGAAAATCTGAAGTGGGGGTCAACTTATAATCGAACCAAAGCATTCCACCGCCGATAAAAACGAAACAAGCACGATATCAAGAACACCTCGGCTTGTTACGAGTTCAGCCGCTTTTACCTGTTGCATTGTGCTATTCTTTGCGCGCATTTTACAAATTATTTTTTTTTATTTGCACGAACGAGTATTATTTATTGCGATTTGCTAATTAACCCAAATGTACAGCATTGAAAAGCGCGCAGCACGCCCAACTTCCGGGGATGGCGGCACTTCTCGTAAGAGCCACTCCGGAGGCCTCTGGAACAGCCTCACGGCTCACTCCCCGCGGCTTCCTTACGCAGTTTTTCACCCGGTGCACGGGTGCACGTCGTTTGCTCAAGTGTCGAGATCATGCTGGAGCGCTACGTCTTTTTTGTACCGACACGTGTGATATGGGCAGTTTAGGTTTTCGCTGCCCGTTTATGGCTATTCTTCACCCAGAAGCAACCAACAACTGCGCTGTTGGACGCAAGTTCGACCCGTCTGAGCGGGTGATGCTCCAGAAGAGTCTGCAGTGGCGCGGGATCTTAAAGTGTGACAGCAAACGAAGAGACTTCGGCCGGCAAACGAAGAGGCTTTTGCAGGCCAAAGTCTGGATAGGTGGGAATGCCTTTCGGAGTTTGAGGTCAGGCTTGCAACGTACGCCGCAAAAGTGCGCAATGGGGACCCGTGACGTGCAACGCGATCGCCAAGCAAGCGCGGAAGTTGCGGTTGATGCTGTCATTTGCGAAGTGCGAGATTTCATTGGACAACGCCGACGATGCGTGCTTCGAGAATGTGGCAGTGATGACGATGGGAGTGACATCACCAGTGCGGACGAGTTGTAGTCTAGTCGCGGACGGAGTGAGAACGACAGGGAGCATGAACAGCATGAACTTCCTAGTTCCAATAGCGCCTGGACATCTCGCGCACCTCGCGCGTGCATGCGCAGTCAGCTAAAGGCTAAAGGAAGCCAGAAGGCATCAATCGCGTGTTGTAGGCTGGGCTTTCGAAACAGGTATTTTGCCGTTCTCACGTATTTGCAATAAAATAAACATCTAAAGATTTTTTTTTTTTTTTTTTGCCGATGTGCAATTTGGGGGTCGATTTACAATCGTGTAAATACGGTAGGTGTGGACACTGTGCGCGTCGCAGCTGCCAGATAAAGTCCGCTCCTCGCCTCGGTAGCAACAGGTGCCACCAGATGACTCTTCGACGATCGGCTAGTGGTTGCTTTTTGCATGCCCAGTTTGCCAGGCTGCTCTATGGGAGACGTGCTTATTTGTAAGGTCGTTTTCTGGGTGTGCCGTGTCATATGCGGAGCGCAAGTTCGCCTGCTCTTTGCAGGTGGTGGTGACATCAGAGCACCAAGCTCGACTGGCTCTTATTGAAGGATAAGTAGACCTCAAGCAGCTTGCTTTGAGGTCTACCCATTATCCTTCAATCAGAGCCAATCGGAACTCGGCGTCCTGACGTCACCACCACCCCTGCAAGAGAAGCAGACGAACTTTGCGTTCCGCATAGAACTCAACACTTGCGAGACACGGCTTTGCCAGTGATTCTAGTTTTGTCTCAAAAGCGACAAAAACAGTTCTATGAATGCTTTGAAGTGAAGAGATCTCTAACACGGTGCTCAAGCCAGCGTTCGTCGAGGTGAGAGCAGACGCGCCGAGTGGAATGTGCTCGCACAGACATGCCAAAGCAACAAAATACTGTTTATCTGGTTGACTGTGCCAAAGCATTCGCCATGCTGTGCGCCCACACGCTCAGATATCTTACATCGTGGTCGCAGGTCTTGAAAACAAACTGAGGCACACCACATACCGCTTTACGCAGGTGTCTGCTACAGCCACCCTGCTTTGAGTAAGTGCTCACACATTTGCGTTTTACTGCGATCAACTGCACTACGAGCACTTGCAATGGCTTGTAAACACATACTACGATGGCGTCATCTGTCCGTCGGCCCTGAAACGCTTCTCGTCCGCATTTATTTTACGCATAATTCTTTCAATGTGAGCTTCAAATAATTCTGACAATGTTATAAACGACCATCTCTCATACGTAGGGTGTAGATCTGATCTTGCAACTGCTGCAATGACCTCGGTCCAATTATACACCCAGCCCGAAATCGTTTCAAGGTTACTGATAGATTGTGTGCTCTCTTATAAGCTATTCCAAGTGGTCATGGCCAAATGAACACGTGTGAGCCAGCTGTAGTATTTCGATTTTTTTGCATTATGTTCACCACACTAACCAGGTGGCGCCTCAAACTGCTATAGTAATTCCGTAGCCAGGCGGCGCTACTATTCAGTCATCGGGCCCGTGCGCCCAGGTGGATTTCCCCCGGGGCCCTTGAACCCCGCGTTGTTTTGCTATGAATAAACGGAGTACGTGTTTGGACCTCGACGCCGCTGGACGTGTCGTTCTTCTGGGGCGTTCCCGCCCTCGGGCCGTCGCTGCTCGCCACCTCGCCTCGACATGTGAGACTTGGTCTTTTCCAGCAGGCCGCCTCGGCCCTGCTTCTTCTTTTCTTACTTTCTTTGGGCTCCCCGGTTTATAACATTTTTGGCGAACGAGGATGGGATTGTTTTTGTACTTGAATTTCGTAACCCACCGCGTCGCAGCCGGTGCTGCTTCGAGTCCCTCGGCGAGAGTTCTTTGTTTTGCATAACGGCGAGCCATCGAAGAGTTTTTTTTCCTCCGAACCGTACTCCCCGTCCGACGGACTGGACGTGTAATTTTTTTTTAACTAAGATCGGCGCTTTTGTCCGTTGTGTCCAAGATGGCGGCTGCGCAGGGTCGCGTTCCCGCCGATTTCCTCCCTACGCCCGGTGAACCGGTAGCGCCGTGGTCGACTTGGAAGCGTGGCTTCCTCAACTACCTTGAGGCGACCGATGCCGAAGGTTTTCCGCCGAAGCGGAAGAGGGCAATTTTGTTGTCCTTCTTGGGAGAAGAAGGGAATCGCGTCGTCGATGCGTTCAACCTCGCCGGTCCAGCCGTTAACGCGGACCAAGATGAGTTTCAGGTTCTGTTGTCCGCTCTGGACACACACTTCGCTTCCGCTCAAAACGTCGTAGTCGAGCGTAGAAAGTTCGTAACAAGGGTACAAGGCCCAGGGGAGACGGTCCTCGAGTATCTTGGGGCGCTTAGGCGTCTGGCCTCGTTTTGCGACTACGGAGAGTCTTTGGAGAGCCGCGTCGCGGAAATGTTCATTTCGGGAATCCGTAACACGGAAGTCCAAGATCGTCTTATCAGAGAGTCCGGCGGAGCTAACGCACCTAGCCTCGAGCGTGCTGTCCAGTTAGCGCAGCAGTTCGAGCGGACGTCTCGTGATTGCGATCTCTTCCGACGCTTGTCGTTAGACGCGAGTCCGAACGCGCCGCACATGGTCGAGCGGATTCAAGATGGACGCGGTCGCGACCAGGATGGTCAACATGGCGGGCAGCCTCCCCGCCGAGGGTTTCCCTCTTCGAGACGCGAGTGTCCTCCTCCTTCCCCTTCTCCGTCGCCACGAGAGCCCTCTCACTCTTCTCCTTCGAGGCGCGAGCCTCCCCCTCCTTCGTCGGGACGCGAGCGGCCCTTTCCTCCTTCCCCGCCACGTCGAGGGCGAGACAGCCGGCGGTCGCGAGCTCCCTCCCGACCGTTCTTCGGTGCGCGCCCACGCGATGCCCCCCTGGGGCGCGTTCTCTCGTTCGTGAGGACGGTTGTTACTTCTGTGGAAGACGAAGCCACCCGAGGGATGAGTGTCCAGCTTCGGGAGCCACGTGCTTTTCGTGTGGCCGTGTGGGACACTTTGCAAATGTGTGTCGAAGCCGTCCGAGGGGCGACCGGGATCAACGTCAACTGGCCCTTCCTACTGGGCGGCGGGCCTCTGCCCGCGGCTTCTACGAGCGTCGTCGAGCGGCGCCTGGTCCGACAGGCACCCCCGTGCAAGGAGTCGGCACGTTCTCGGATGATGACGACGACGAGTTGCGGCCCAGCGTCTACACAGTGGGGTCACCCGGTGGTCGTCAGGAGCAACGACCCCGTCCCCAGCGCCGGAGCTTCACGGCCGATGTAGAGGTGAACGGTTTCCCTCTTTCCATTCTCATCGACACTGGCGCTGAAGTTTCAATTCTATCGGATGCGACTTTTAACCGCATTAATCGGAGCGGCCGCATCAGGTTGTCAAAGCCGCCGCGCACTTTGGTGCACTACCTGAAGGGTTCGATTCCCGTTCTGGGATGCTTTCACGCGAACGTCGTGTTCAAGGATCGCTTCGCGACGATCCTCTTCTACGTTGTGCGCAACGGTCGTTCCCTACTTGGAGTTGACGCGGTGCATGACCTCAAAATGATCTTGTCCGGCGTACCGCTAAAATGTTTTCACGTCGACGCCGCTGCTCCCGGAACAGCCGTCCCGGGACATTTAACCGAGGCTGAGGTCCCGCAGCCATCGTCCACGGCGGACGCACGTCCGTCCACCCACTTTTCTGGTGCCTTTGGCACTTCGTCGTCGGCTGTCGCCCACAGCCCAAGGTCCGTCGACCTCTTCCAGTAGCCGCTCTCCATCGTCGGTGAGCGATTGTTCCAAGCTTCCTCCCGGTTTTGAGGAGTTCGAAGAACTTTTTCGTCCGAGTTGGGTCTGGTCGTAAACCAGACACATACCATCACGGTCCGTCATCATGTTCCGCCCGTTCAGGCGAAGCTTCGTCGTTTACCGTTCACGCTGCGCGAGTCCGTAACGGCCGAGATCCAGAAACTCGAACGTCAGGGCGTGATCGAGCGCATCAGCGCCTCCGAGTGGGTCTCGCCGATCGTCGTCGTAAAGAAGAGAGACGGCGGTATCCGCATGTGCGTTGATCTGCGGGCTCCCAACCGCGCGGTCGTGATCGACTCATTTCCACTACCGCATATCGACGAGCTCCTTAACTCGCTCAGAGGAGCATCTTGCTTTTCCAAGCTCGACCTCGCGTCGGCCTACCATCAAGTGCGACTCGACCCCAAGAGTCGAGACCTCACAGCGTTCATAACGCATGAGGGTTTATTTCGCTTCAAGCGTGTCTGCTTCGGCTTGGCCTCCGCGCCAGCCGCATTCCAACAAGTCATGTCAAAGATCCTCAAGGACTGCCCCGGCGTACAGTTCTACTTAGACGACGTGATCGTCTACGGATCGTCACCTCAAGAACACGACGCGCACCTGCGCGAAGTCCTCCGACGGATCAAGTCCGCTGGAATGAAGCTGAACCGAAAAGCGGTTTTCCGTGTTCCAACCTTGTCTTTTCTCGGCCACAGTCTATCCGCGGAAGGCGTAGCGCCCCTTCCGTCCAAGATAGAAGCCGTTTTGAACTTCCCCACGCCGTCCGATCCAACGCAACTCAAGGCATTCCTCGGTCTAGTGGAATATTATAGCAAATTCATTCCACACTGCGCGACAGTGGTCGAACCGATGCGTCGTTTGTTGCGTAAAGGCAACTCTTTTTCTTGGACTCCTGATGTTGAGAGCGCCTTCCAGGAAGTCAAGACTGCTCTCCAGAAAGCACCCATCCTGACGATGTTCGACCCAACGTTACCGGTCATCGTGTCGACCGATGCTTCGAACTACGGCCTTGGAGCAGTTCTGCAACAACAGCACGGGCAGAAGCTCAAGACCGTGGCCTTCGCAAGCCGTTCCTTGACGGACACCGAGCGAAGATACTCCGTGGGAGAAAAGGAGGCCCTGGCGATCCTGTGGTCCTGCGAGAAGTGGCATACCTACCTCTGGGGACGACAGTTCACCATCCGCACCGACCATCGTGCGCTCGTCACCCTCATGTCTACGCAGGGCACCGGAGTCCGACCGCTACGCATCAGCCGTTGGACAGCCCGTCTATTCAACTACAACTTCGTGATGGAGTACCGCAAGGGAGCTGACAACACCGTCGCAGACGCACTGTCCCGTCTGCCCGTCAAGGACACCGAAAATGGTACCAATTTCCCTGAGGAAGTTGTTTCCATCGTCTGCGCCTCGCTGAACCAGCGCGACTTCCAAGATGCAACAGCTCGTGACCCCATTCTACCGAAGGTCATGGAGTACATCTCTTCAACGTGGCCAGCAGAAGACAAGCTGCCTCCAGGGTTCAAGCCCTACTTCGCAGTCCGAGAACAGCTGTCGCAGGTGGACAGACTGCTGTTCAACGCCGAAAAGATTGTCGTGCCGACCAGTCTACGTGACACAGGTCATCGAGATAGCGCACGAGACGCATCAAGGGATCACGAGGACCACAGGCCTCATCAAAGAACTCTACTGGTGGCCTCAAGTATCTCTACACATCAAGCAATACGTCCAACATTGCACCATCTGTCAGTCTACGGACAAACCTGCGAAGACGTACCGAGCACCTTTACAGCCAGTCGATTTTCCATCTCGTCCTTGGACGAAGTTAGGTATGGACATCGTTGGTCCGTTCGAACGCGCTCCGCGCAACGAACGTTTCTTTATAACTCTTGTGGACTACCACAGCAAGTGGCCGGAGGTCATGAGCGTTCACAACGTCACAACTTCGTCTGTGATAGACTTCCTGAAGTTCGTCTTCGCACGAGAGGGGTTGCCGGAAGAAATTGTCACCGACAACGGCCCCCAGTTCATCTCCAGAGAATTTACAGAATTCCTCAAGAATCAGGGTATCCGTCATCTCAGGTCATCCCTGTACCACCCTCAAGCAAACGGACAAGTGGAACGTTTCAACCGAGTCTTGAAGTCCACCATCCAGTTGGCTGTCGTACAGCAACGTAACCTCCGAGAAGCAATCACGGAATACTTGGGAGTGTACCGTAGCACTCGTCATGCTGCAACAGGAGAGACTCCTGCGTTCTTGCTTCACGGCAGGAACCATCGTAACCGTCTTCATCTTTCGGGGCGTCCAGTCCCCGACCCACAAGTTCCAAGGTCCACAGTCCAAGAAAGGCTTCCAGCCACAATCAAGAAATATCAAGAACGAATGAAGATATACTCAGACAGAAGGCGTGCTGTCAAGCGTCCTACATTCATTCCTGGACAGACCGTCAAGGTCAACAAACCTCGTCACAGAGGAAAGTTGCAGATGAAGTATGCTGCTCCCCAGAAGATCCAAGACCAAGTGGGTCCAGCTACATACCGGCTGGACGATGGATCCACCTGGCATGCGTCAAAGTTAACGCATACAACTCTCCAACCTTCATCAACAAGAACATCATGGTTCCGGGAAGATTTGTTCCCCCGGACCCCCTTTTTCCCCTGCAGTTGTTCCGCCTGCAGCCCGGCCGGCTCCCCCAGAGCCGCCTGTTCCTGTTCTTGGTCCGGCCAGCCCGGACACCACCAGTCCAGACCCTGAGGGTCAACGTCCTGACTCTGGCCTGAGTCCCGAGGCCCCTCCTTTTCCTGAGGGTCCTGTTCCAGCTGGGAGTCCCCCTCCCCTCCCCGAGGGTCCTGCAGAGGTTGTGCAACCTGTGCCTGAGGAGAATGCTCAGCCCCCTGAGCACCACCCGCTTCCTGGGACATCCCCGGATAGCAGCTGGTCAGCTGCCAGCTGGTCCTCCAGCCGTACAGAGACGGCCACCGAGGGTGCAGACTCTGGCACCTCCTTCGAAGGTGCACCAGTACCGGTACCAGCGCCCTCCCCAGTGAGAGTGCCGTCGGCATCGTGCAGTGAGCCGACACCCCAGTTGGACCTTCCAGAGACCCAGGGCCGGAATCCAGACACATCTACTCCCCGGCAAGAGAGTCGCCCAAGCCGAACTCGGCGACTGCCGGGACGCTTTAAAGCTTATGTGATGACTGTAAAGGAACTTTTAGGTTAATTTCAACAAATGCATCTATGAACCAATGGACACTAACCAGAACCAACCTAAGTGAATTTTTTTTTGTGTGGTGACAAGACATTTCAGAAGACTTAAATATTTTTCAGTGCTTCTACATATCCCCGAACATTTTTTAATGTGAAGTGTTCGCTTTTCTCTCCTGCACCATGCAGTAAGAAGTGTTTAACTGGCTACTTGCCCAAATGTCTTTTGCCCAATTTTCATTTTATTCAGCATTTAAGGTTTTCACCTTATAAGATGTCATGTTTTCAACTGCATTTTGTCGCATTGCTTAGCCCACATTGTCGAAAGTGTTTCACTCAATGCTTCGCATTTTTTTCATTTTGTCTCCATTTCATACCTAACTGATACAGTCAGCTCAGTTCTTTTCTTCCCTGTGATGTTTGCTCTTGTCTTTAAAGAGACCATAGCTGCTTGCTTTTGTGTAAGCCAGCCTTCCCATTTTTTTTTCCTAAGAGAGGGAAGAATAGGAGTTTATTTTTTTTAAGGAAGGGAAAGTGTAGTATTTCGATTTTTTTGCATTATGTTCACCACACTAACCAGGTGGCGCCTCAAACTGCTATAGTAATTCCGTAGCCAGGCGGCGCTACTATTCAGTCATCGGGCCCGTGCGCCCAGGTGGATTTCCCCGGGGCCTTTGAACCCCGCGTTGTTTTGCTATGAATAAACGGAGTACGTGTTTGGACCTCGACGCCGCTGGACGTGTCGTTCTTCTGGGGCGTTCCCGCCCTCGGGCCGTCGCTGCTCGCCACCTCGCCTCGACATGTGAGACTTGGTCTTTTCCAGCAGGCCGCCTCGGCCCTGCTTCTTCTTTTCTTACTTTCTTTGGGCTGCCGGTTTATAACACCAGCCTCTACCCAGCAAAGCTACCAAAAGGACAAAGTGACGCACCCGTTTCCCTGTACATGGTGCAGCGGCCGTAGCAGTTCACGATGGGCTCACTGGACTGGTTCCGCAGCAGCTTTATCCGGTTGTCAAAGATCTGTCAAAAAGAAACAAAAACATTCAACAAAGTTACTACCACTACTATACAGTCTGACCCGTTTATACCGAACTTCATCAGACGCGCATTTTAGTTCTATGTATCCCATAATTCACTATATCAAATTCGGATCTACCACAAATTTTGAGGCCAGGGCTTCATAATGAACAATTCTTTTCTTGACACTACGGTAAACACACGTTAGGGCATTCTTCAGCGGACCGCGAAAACATTTATGACTTACGAAAAGTAACTGATAACGCTCTGGACGGGCTAACCGCTGGAACAAAAAGTAGCTTTCGAACTGTTTATTCTGCGAGGACGTTTTCAGAATCGGAGCCTCAAGGTGCGAGCGGAAAGAAAATCTTTTACCATTTTAGCTGATCGCAAAGTCTTTTGTCTAGGCTTAGATCCACGATCTGCAGTATGGCAATCGTGTCTTTGAAAGAAATGTGATTTTGCTCCCGTGAAGCCACAGTTTAGACAAAACCAGCGAAACCATACAAAGACGAAAAAGAGGTCCACGCAGAGCAGCTGAGACGCAGCGAGGATTGCTGATTTCCCGCGATTGCCACAGCCTATTCAGCCCCGAATGCCCCATGATAGCAGGCAGAACTTGATGATCACTAAAATCTGTACTTTGTGCCAAGGAATCACTTCCAGTTTATCAAAGAATGACAAAGACGGTTGCCATTTTCTGCACAAACCAGATTAGCAAGCGAAGTCAAACGAAAGAGAGCTAACAAACAAAACATAGCAAGCGGTGGTTCGAAAGCAGACGACATCTTGACCTTGACTTATTTTGCCAGTCTTTTTTCTTTTTGTCTATGTTTTTGCTGTTGGCGTTTTTGTTTGCTGTTTGGGAGGCTTTAACTTTACGCGTTCCTTTTTTTTTCTCTTTTAAACATGGTAAGCATTTTTGCTGTCCGCATTTTTTTTAGTTTGATACAGCCAATGGTTGTTTGTTATAAAGGTACATTTTTACATGCAATTTTGTACTAAATATTTCAATGTTTGATATAGACAATAATTTGCTGTATTTACGTTCGCTTATAAATGGGACTGTACTACGGAAAAATCTCTCCAACTTGACTCAAACAGTGCCCGCTTGAACTGCTCAGCTTCGCGAGGGATCATTGTGGGACACGTACCACACCAGTGCTTTTAGAGGGATGTCCAAGCTACTGAAAGTTTCACTTTTCGGTTCCGCACTTTCGGCATACATTGACAAACCCCAAAACAATTTGATTTAAATTGGAGAAAACAGAAATAAATAAACCCGAGTTGGAGCTGTCCTTGAGTAAGAAAACACTGGGCTTCACGAGAAGAGATTCTGTATCTACAGGCTTTGTTCTAGCCCAGAACACAGCCTGCAAAAAACTTTATCCAGAAGACTGCTTCTGTTTTAGAGAGCCACAATGCTTATCTCGTTTGTCCCTTGTCCCCTTTGTCATTTGACATCTCTGTTATTATGTTATTTTTAAGTTTCTAAAAAAGTTGTACTTGCTTTTCTTTTCGTGGTTCTGAATCGCTTGCAATATGACGTTACTTTCCCCCCTTGGTTTCTTTCGCGTTTTGATCTGTAGCTACATTACGTAGCTGACAAACGAAGTGGAACTTGGCAAAAACAGCAAAATGCTCCAATTTGCTCAGAAGAGTTGCCTCTGTTCAACCTGCTCAAAATCCTTTTTTGCTCAATTATTTTTTTTTTAATCTAAATAAAAGACAAGTAAACATAGAGAGCATCAAGTGATAGAAAAATTAACAGTAAATAAAATGTCTTTTGGGATTACTTCTGTGGGAAAGTTTTGATTTAAATCATCATGGTAAAACCGGAATGATTTAAATCACAATTTAAATCATCTCGATTTTTATTATCCACCCTGGCACTGTCCATGCTGTCATGCTTCTGCGCTGTGCCAAGGGAGGGAGCTGCCACCGATGATACACCCAGTCACCGGATTCGCCAAGACAGCAGAGACAGCCGCCTCTGCTGCCTCGATGGGTTCCCAAGACGACAGACGGCACGTAGCCATCTTTCCTAATTCGGTGCGGAAAACCCCGGAGCCGCACGCGTCCAGCCACTACAACTACGTAAAAGCTGTCAGTGCCGAGATTATCGAATTTTTTGCAGAGTAAGACGTGTTCCCTAGTAGGGTGTTCGGTTCCACCCACCTTGAGGCAAGGGTCGGCATCCTCCCAGTGGGAGAGGATCTTGCTATCCACAAAGCTGGCGAACATCTGGGTCTCAATGAAGCGGGACAGGAATGGCAGGTGGGGCTCAGGCTGCTCCGACAGGAACGTGGTCTTGTCGAAGTTGTGCACAGTGTCCCGGGATGCCAGCCACTGCTCCATGTCCTTCTGCACCCCGAGCGGGAGAAAGCAGACCTTTGTCGGCCCCAGTACGAGGTGGATCTACTTCCGTGGTTCAAGCAACACGAGGTGGTCATCCCAACTGGGGTGAATTATCCCAGACTGTGCAGGATCACTGGGAGCTCTCAACGTGGGTTTGGGGCAATACCAGCCCCATACCTGCATGCACCAACAAGCCCTATAAGGGGGCCTACGAGTCATACAGTACAGCCTGCTTATAACGAACCCGGTAATAGTGAAATAACAAATATAACGAACGGATCTCAATTTCCCCGTTACCGTTTATATACCTGCAATGCGATACAAGCCCGCTTGTGACAAAAAACCCCGGGAGGTCTGCCATGGACATAACAAAAAAAAGAAAATGAAAAAAAGGTAGGTACTCAGGTTAAATGCAGAAAAAGCTATTTACGATATATTTCTACAAACTAAGCATAGAAATAAACAGCCATCTACCGATAATGCAACCAGCGCACCCACCACGCTTTGTCTGAGCGAGGAACTCGCCCTGCTTGGCAAGTTCGCCATCTTTGCAGCATGCACGACGTGCACTGCTTTGCACTTTAAGCGGGGCATTTTGGGTCTTCGGGTTTTTGGCGTTTCTGTTTCGGGTTTTCGGCGTTTCCGTTTTGTGTTTCCCTGCCCTCTGAGCTCCAGCCCACCATCTTGCCTGCAGTAGGTAAGATGGTGGGCCGGGATGCTTGAATTGTGCTGATATCGCTACATTACCTAGTCCCCTGGTCATGTGAGCGTGTATCGGTGTTTACGGGCTCCTTTCAAATCACTCACTGCACCATCCAGACTTGACCACCTCGCTCAATTCTTTTTCGGACAAGGAACCTACGCCAAAGTTTCTCTTGGCAAAGACACGAACCTACCACCAAACACTAGGAATACGGAACACTGCCCGACTCATAAATCTATCACTGCCGAACGTGACTGTCCTCGGATTTTGCGAATAATGTCGTTCCCCGGACCGTTTGGACACAGAGGCAGCTACGAAAAAGCAATGAAGATGACAACGACCCCGCGAAAAGGTCGGTGTCTGCCGGAACGGCTCTCGCCGCGATGGATGCCCAACCTCCAAGATTTCTTCTCTGGCGCCAAGCGGGGCCGGACTCGCACAAAGCCTTTTCCTGCACTTTCACGCAATTCACCAGGCGAGTGTGAAGGTGTCCCTTACGCGGTGTGCACAGTCACGGATAGACGGCTACTTTGGAGTGCATTAAAGTTTCGTGCTAAAGCAGCTGATCTTTTTAATGCGAATAGCATTCTTTGGATACTTCACGCACTTTTCGTCTATGTATCTATCTATCTATCTAACCTCTTACGCCGCGGGTCGATAAATAAATAAAAAAGACCGGCGCCGGCTGGGATTCGAACCGTTGACCCTTTGATCAGCAGGCAGACGCGCTAACCACAGAGCAATGAAGGCAGTCATTCAACGCACTCTAAACGGTTGTTTATATCCCTACCATAGGACGCGCTTTATAGCGCTGTCAGCAGCTACCGGTGCGCGCGCGTGCCATGCACGAGGGCTCATTCCGCTCTCGTGAGGCTGAGCACGCCGCTAGCTCACCCTCTCCCGCGCTCGGGGAGAGGGTGGTGTAGCGGCCGTGCTCAGCCTCACGAGAGCGGAATGAGCCCTCGTGCATGGAACGCGCGCGCACCGGTAGCTGTGACAGCGCTGTAAAGCGCGTCCTATGGTAAAGATATAAACAACCGTTTAGAGTACCGTTGGTTGAGACTAGCTGAGACGCCAGAAAGTCTGGTCGGTACCATTTTGAGTGTTTGTGTGTATGGCGCGTGCTTTGCTCGCCTTCCTAAGTGACACAAACGCACGTGCTGGGCTGCGGAGATCGTGCGCAGGGCTGTGAAAGTGTCAACAAATTTAGAATCGCCTCAAGAGTGGGCTGGCGTATCTAGAGTGTGCCGGCCACCTGACGAACGCGCATAACTCCGCACCGTTTGATGCTATTCGCATTAACGTAGATAATCATTCCCAAAGGATGGGTTCTGCTGATGTTTTCTTCTCGAAGTCCACATACCGTATTTACTCGCACAATGAACGCACTCGCGTAATGAACGCACCCCCCAAGTCGGCTCTCAAAATTTCGACTTTTTTTTTCACTCGCGTAATAAACGCACCTCCAACTCGGACGTCAAAATTTTGACCCCTCCCTCCACGCGCGCGAAATGAACACACTTTTTTATCCTGGTGCAGCGAGGTCGCGAATGCATGGGCAGCGTGAGCGAACAAAACGCCTTGTAAAAGGCGTTAAAAAAATAAAAAAAGATCCAACAGAAACAAAAAAAAAGCATAAAAAGATTTTTTTTTTTTTTTTGCACAGCGCAGTCTGGATTTTGGGTTGCGCGCCGCGCGCAAGGAGTTAAGAAAGAGAAGCGGAGAAGCCCTCGCCTCAGCAAAGCGAAACAAAACAGCTTGCAAAAGGCGGCAAAAAAAACAAAATCCACAAAACCAAAAAAAAAAAAAGCTTTTTTTTTTTTTTTTTGGCACAGCGCAGTTTGGTTTTGGGGTCACGCGTTGCGCGCAAGAAGATAGGAAAGAGAAGCGGTGAAGCCCTCGCCTAAGCAAAGCAAAACAACTTGCGAAAGACGGCAAAAAAAAAAAAAAATCCACGGAATTAAGAGAAAAGAAAAAAACTTTAAGAGGAGCTTTTTTTTTTTCTTTTTCGCACGACGCAGTTTGGTTCCAGGGTCGCGCGCCGCGCGCAAGGAGATAAGAAAGAAAAGCAGAGAAGCCCTCGCCCAAGCAAAGCGCACATAATGAAGATCCTGCCCTTGCCTCCTCCTCGCACTTTGGAAAGAGAAGCGAGAAGCCCTCGAAATGAACACACTTTTCTATCCTGGTGCAGCGAGGTCGCGAAAGCATGGGCAGCGTGGGCAAACAAAACAACTTGCGAAAGGCGGGAAAAAAACAAACAAACACGGAAGCAAGAAAAAAAAAAACATGGAGAAGGCATTTTTTTTTTTTTGCGCATCGCAGTTTGGCTTTGGAGTTGCCGCGCCGCGCGCAAAGAGATAAGAAGTTACGTCGATTTTTGCGGGATAAAAGGTCCGTTCATTATGCGAGTAAATACGGACGCAAAAATTTTACCTCGCGTAATGAACGCACCCCCAACTTTGCCTCGATTTTTCGGGAAAAAAAGTGCGTTCATTCTGCGAGTAAATACGATATAGCGAAAAATGAATATAGTGAACTGATTTTAGATTTCCGCAGCGTTCGTTATAAGCGGGCTGTACTGTTTATAAGAACATGACCTACATGACCAGTGTGGATTGCCCATGAGACTAGACAGCCCATGTAAGTCATGTGAGAGACCATGCGTCTCATACGAGTCTTAAACAAAACAATATGGCCATATGGGTCATAAATAAAATCATGCATCCAATGCGGAAAATCTGAAGGAGCACATGGCTTAGATGGGTCATATGTGAAACAGTATGGAACCACATGAGTCATGTAGGACTATATAGCCCATGTAGGTCACACGAGATAAACGTGAGAGACCAAGTGACCCATATAAGTCCTACATAGAACAATGTGGCCCATACAGGTCATACGTGAGAACATGCATCCAATGTAGGTAATGTGAGGGACAATGTGAAACTTAGAACCACATGGGTCATATGAAGCCATACGGACTATGCAAGTCATAGACTTTACAAGATATATACAGACGCCGACCGTTTTTTTGGACTCCGATAATTCAGACTTGTTCGATATTTCGGACACAAAGGAGGAACCTTGACTTACCCCCATAGAAATAATGCATATTCACGACCAATGTTTCGGACAGATTGAAGTCTGAAAGTTTGATTATTCGGACAAAATCGTTGCGAGCGATCAGCGGGAAACACCACCGAAAAGGGGCCATTTTGAATTTTATGTTGGCTGCAAATGGATTGGATTGGCTTGGTTTGACAGCGCTACTTGAGTACTCCTGAGTCCTACCGCTGGGTGACGCTATGCTAGCAATTTTTTTTTCATTTAGCTGCACGTCATCATCATCATCATCATCATTTTGCTTTGTTTCCTTCCATCCCTTCGCGCCCCTGCTACCTCCGCCCCACTTCCCCGCCAGTCGCCATTTTGCGCTCGTGGATTTGCGCCTCTCATCTTGTTCGGACAACACTGGCTTGGACGTCATGGCCCCATCTGTTCTTCTGCCGCCGTGATGTGTCGTTAAGAAGCGCAGAAAGTACTCGACCATAATGCTAGAAAAAAAGGCAGCGATTCTCAAGCTAACAAAAAGTTGCCGAATGCAAACGGAGGCGTAACCTAAAACAAGGCACGCAGGCATAACCTGAAGCAAGGCACTACTTACGGCTTTTTTAAGCCCACTTGGAAGTAATAAAGGCAAGTTTTTCAATCTGCTGATTTTTCGGACTGCCCTACTATTCTGACGTTTTTTCGGTCCCTGCGAAGTCCGAATAATCGGTCGGCGACTGTACTCTCACCCAGACTGCAGGCTTATGTGCCTCTCCTCTGTAGATTTTATACTTTGGAGAGTGAATTAACCCCATAACTGCCAATGACAAGGTATCTCTTCATGCCGACACCTGGCCTCAACTGCTGATGACGAGATAACTCGTCATGACACTTTGCAGAAAAAAAAAAACTATTTTGCATTAGTTTTTTGTGAGCAAACATTGTTTTCAGAATTATCGGGCTGCCGAGCATATTCCTAGAATTTTCTAGCTTGCCTTTGTTCCGCATTGACCGAAAGTAGTGGAATTTCCGGAAAAAGGGCAGCAACACTAGGTTTTAAAAATGGCGACCAAATTTCAACGCAAAAGACGCGGTCACGCGTGCGTGAAAGAAGCGAAAAGTTTTTCCTTCGCCTGATTCTGATTCAAGCAATGACTAATGGCTGTTGTCAAGTGATGATAAAGATCTGGTGTCGACCGAGTGCTCCAGTAACGAAAGTTCTACAGATGATGACAGCTTTTCAGCCGCACGAGACTGGTCAGTGTTGACATTCAAAAGCCACCTCCCGCACCACCGAGATTTCGCTTCACTGCATTGCAGACCCTCACTTTCCTTTAATATGTAGCCAGGTAAGATTTTGTTACCTCACAATTCACTAAACTGTTGAAGTCTCTGTAGCTCTCGGCTGCACAGACCGCTGTCCACAAAACCAAACTACACAGCACCACCCCACCTGGTTTGGCTGGATGACAAAGTGGTCGTAGGAGCTGAACATGTGCAGGAACCGGTTGAAGAAGACCTCCCGGACCGCATTGTTCAGCCTGAGCTCTTCCAGCTGAGGGTGACGGTCAGTGCTGTTAAAGTCTGTGGTGGAGTGGTAGTCCGAGGACTGGCGCTGAATGGAATGGCGATCGCTGGAATGGCGGTCCGCAGAACGGCGGTCCGTGGAACGACGCAGGAGGCTCGGCCTGCTCTCATAGTTCTCGTGGGTGAAGGGCTTCCGCAGGTCCTCCAGTGAGTTCATCACCCCTGGGAATAGCGATTGAACACTATTCGCCTGACTGCGACAATCGGTTTCACTTAAATTAGTTCTCAATAACCTTAATCAGACTAAAGCTAGAATATGCAGCCTCAATCTGGGACACCGGTCATGAAATCCTTGTCGCTGCATTAAAAGTCCACCCAAAATCGATCAGCACGTTTCATCATATCGAAGTATCATCACACTGCAAGTGTCACATCAATGAAAGTCAGTTTATCTTTATCGTCTCCCACTCTGCATCAAAAATTTCACGTTTCATAAAATTTATTTTTAAATTTCCATTTTACGCAGTCAAATGATAACTCTCCCTGTTTACACATCATCCTGTGTGCATCATTAGCATCAAGTTGGAGTCCCAAGTCCATTAACAACGAAATTTGACTAATTTTTCCTTCCTCGCAGAGCACAAGTATGGAACCACCTCCCTGGTTTGAAAGCTGCCTTCACTGACCCTAACCTGTTTCGAGATGCTATCACTAACAATTTTGACAATCATCCATGACCTCTTTAATCACTATTTATGTTATATCATTAATACTGGTCATTTGTTACAGTTTTACTACTCGATTTTGTATCTGCTCTCCCAATCTACAAGTGAGAACGGCGTCTCTTTTGAACGCCGGGCCTCCGGCACGTGCTCGTTACGTTTCGACGCACGTTCTGGCTGCGCGTACATGCTCTAGGAGCTGGAGTTTTCGAGAAGGACGACGGCGAAACTCTTTAGGGAGGAATTCCCACTAACAGCTGTAGCCGTAAGACATAAAACCCAACTTGAGGAGGAACGGCGACGCACGAAACAACCGCCGCACCAGCCAAACTCACCGGCCTTCCTGGCGACGGCGGCGATGCGCTGGTAGGCCTCGCTGTGCTGGAGCAGCTGCGGGGGCCCGCCCAGGCTGCTGTAGGAGCTGCGGGCGCTGCTGTCCGTGCTGCTCACCCCCGAGTCGCCGCTCTCCAGGCTCCAGGACAGCTTGCGCCGGGGAAAGGGCATGTTGGCCGTCCGCTCGTGCTGCAGCTGGTTGTTCAGGTTGCGCCCCAGCGTGGCCGAAGGGGGCACCAGCGGGGAGTGGCCCGGGTGGCTCCCGCCGGGGGTAAGCACGCCAAAGCGGGTGAGCAGGTCCCGCAGCTCCGAGACCAGGTCCTGCTTGTTCGGAAAGCTGGGCAGGTCTTCGGGCACCTGGACACTGCACCCGTCTATGTCCACCAGGCACAGGTTGGCCTGGGGAGGGGACAGAGAAGCTTTGTAGAGAGAGTTTGGAACATTTTTGAAGGTGCCAACGGTCTGACAATAAGAACCAGAGGATCTGGCAAGAAGAACCAAACAATCAGGCAACAGTGCAAACACACAATTTGTCTGCTATGTTTACCAAACGGGCTGGCCCGAGAGGGGACGAGAGAGGCGGGTCAGAGCCGCTTCCTTTCGGGAGATTCTGATTTGGCACTGTCTTAAAGATGTCCATGGTCTGGCAATAGCACAGCCAAAGAATGATTAGCCCTGTGTGAATCCACTTTATCAGACCCTAATGTATCTTCATGTATCTTGCAGTAAATCTGCAACGACCTTACAATGACCTCGTAACGGTGCGCTCGGCTTCTTCTGCCGTGGATGGCACCTTACTAAGAGGAGCCATCTTTAATGTCTGCTCGAAAAGTGACACTCATTTATTTTATATACACATAGAAGCCAATGACGTGATGAGACGTCACTGCAACTGGGCCACTTAGTGGAGCAGTCCGAGACTGCAGCTGTCCTCTACACATGCCGTTTATTACAGTGAAACCCGTTTAGAACGAACCCACATACAGCGAATTATTGTCGATATCGAACTCACGGAAAATTTAAATAAAAATGCATGTAAAAAGTACTTTTTATAATGAACAACATGTTGGCTATATCGAACTTTTTCCCCGGGGAAGGCTTCCAAAAACGCGCATACAATCGTCTTTTTAACCAGTTCCTCCCCCCTCCCCCTCCCCCCCCTCCCTCCCTCCCTTCCTTCCTTCCTTCCTTCCTTCCTTCCTTCCTTCCTTCCTTCCTTCCTTCCTTCCTTCCTCCCTCCCTCCCTCCCTCCCTCCCAATAAAAAAATAAAAAGAAAAGTAGGAAAGAAAGAAAATGTTAAAGGCGATTCCGTAAAGGCACAAGAAAAATTGAGCACAAATCGGTTGCTTACGAAGAGAAGCAATTCAAAAGGAAAGATAAGCAAAAAAAAAACTTGCACACATTAAAGGGAAACTGAAGTGGTTCTGTATTTGAGAAAAAACACTTCAATGGCCTTCAATTTACCTCCAGGATCAGGAATATCGAGATTATTTTTCAATTTGGCGCACGGAGCCTTCAGAAATTAATTTTTAAAGTACCGCCAAAGCCCCTCCTTCCCGGGGCGTGACGTCACAAAAGGAGTTTTCGGAATCTCTGCTCTCGCGCATCTTCAGCGCCTGTCAAAGCTATGCACGCGCACTCTTGCTATTTTCAAGAAGGTCAGAAAGAGACGTCACGACTGCCGTCATTGCGGGGAGATATACAACTGGCAAGCTTGCCATTGCACGCGCTGCCCACACGAGCGACACGCGCTTGGCGGCCCAACGGTCCTTTTATGACGTAACAACAGGTCGGAGATTTTTCGCCTTTTCTCGCGTTTAGTCACATCTTTGGGGAAAACGAATGTGATATTCAGATTCACGGGATAAAAATACACCAGAATTCACCTCTAACTCGTTTTTTTCAAGAAGTGTTTCAGCTTCCCTTTAACAAAAGACAAAAAAATTTTTTTTTAGCACATTGTTACAAAGCGGAAGTGAAAATATGAGAAAGAAAGGGAAGCTGTCGGGCTTCCTCGCTCTCTGCCCCTGTTTGACCTAAAGTCACTTTAGTTTGACCAAAAGCAAAAAGAAAAAGATGCCCCCCCCTCTCCACCTTGCGCTGCTCACTTGGGGCTTGACACGCCAAGCCCCAAGAGGCAATAAGCCTATCACATTATAGATTCAAGAGCAACGTGTTCAATAGCAACGGGTTCAATAGCACCCGCGTATAACAAACTCTTCGCGGAAGTTCGTTGTAAATGGTTTTTGCTATATCGAACTGATTGTAGCGTTTCCTGCTGTTCGTCATAAACGGGTTTGACTGTAGGTGCCACATTGAAGCAGCTGGCATGGCTCTCCTACAGCATACTCGCTTCACAGTCGGGGGATACAAAATTGAATCCGATGAATATCGCAGCAGGTTTTCTTTTTCGGTACAGAAAGATCAGAGCCACTTCTGTAGGGAGAGTTCGAACCTCTCTCGAAGATGTCAACAGTCTGGCAACAAATGCCAGAAGTCTGGCAGCAGTGCAATCCAACAGCCTGCCTGGCAAGCATCGCCAGATAATGTGACAGAAAACCGTGGACGGCATTTCTAATGGCTGAATTTCATGCGAAAAGTGCCAAGGCTGGTTTACACACCGGCAACTGCTTAGGACAAGGCACTTGCGATTTCTTACGATGAGAGAACCTACTGGAGCCATCCGTCGGGTAGCCCACAGCTGTTTATACTGAGAGAGTATGGACAATGGGAGGAGATTGCTGCCTGCCAGAACTGCCAAATTTCGCCGGTTCCGGCAGGCACAAAATGACGTTACCTCTTTCTTTTGTTTATTTCTGAGAAATTGCATGAATACCTACAAATCAGAGTCCCAAAATGGCGGAAGGAAGTAGTCATTGCTCGGCTGTCAGACTACGCAGCTGTGGTTGCCAGAGTGTCAGAATCTCCTTAAGGCGGACAAACTTTCTCAGCACAAACGGCTCCGGGGTAACTGTGGAACACTTGGGATTTCCGTAGACTTCGTGTTTCTCTCGCGCATCATTTTTTCTTTCTTGGCTCGAGGAACTTTTGACAACGTTACGAGCGACCATTTCTCATAAACAGCATGCATATTTGACCTCGCAAATACTGCAAAACCTTTACTTTATTGAAACGCAGTTCCAGGGCCACCTCATAGATGGCCCAAGAGCATTCTCCCTCCAGAAGAGATAGCAAGAACTCGGCCGCAATCGTGAGCGTGTGAACCAGCCTTTATGTTTGCGCTTGACGGGGCCGGTGCTCCGTGGTTTGGGTAGATCTTGCACCCATAAAAACCGGAGCAACGAATTGACCAGTCCTACCTCCCCGGGGCAGACGGCATCCAGGGCGTCCTGGTGCAGGTGGCGCAGGCCCATGATGAAGGGCACGGGGGCATCCAGGAAGTGGTGCAGGGAATGGGGCAAGATGGGCACGTACACGTGCTGCCACTGAAAGGGCAGCAGCAGACAGCACACGCACTCCGCCACCAGCATCAGCTTCTGGTAGTCTGCGCAGAGGGGAGGGAGAAACGCATTCTGGGGGAGTGGACGAAGACGGCGGCGCACCTAGAGAACGGGTTCTCAATCTTTTCAACCTCGAGGAACCCGCATCGGCCTCGGATGGCATCCAAGGAACCCCTCCCAACCTCGGCTTCGATGCGATAAAGTGGTGCAGGAGTCTACGGACCTTGTAAACTGTAACGTGCATACTAGGGAGTGCTTAGCTCATAGTTACTATCGGCCGCTGCGTTCAATATGCGGGTAAATCGAACGAGCCAAGTGGGTGGCTCAGATCCACTTGAATAGTCCTTGAACTGGAAAGACGCTTTGCTAGGAGGCGGGGACGGTCGAAGCAATTCGGGAGCTTGGGGATCTCCCTAGGGTACACCGGAGAACCCAGCTTGAGATTCCATGACCTAGAACAGGCGTCTCCAAACCCCGGCTCACAGGCCACATTTGGTCCGTGGAAGCCTTTCGATCGAGCCACGGTTTCTCTTCTAAAAACCCACTGCACACGGCGAAAAAAGAAAAGAGCATGTGTGAAGAAATTGAGCGGCGATACGCGGCAAATGCACCATATCCGTTCTGAATCATATACCATTGATAGTATTGTATTATATTTATTGCACATCATCGTCACCTGCATAGTCATTCCTATATTTCGCCGTTTCATGTCTGTGCAACTATATTAAAATTCCTTTGTGTTCTCATGTGTGGTTTCATAATTTCATATTGTCATCAGACCTGCCACTCTCATCATTCTTATGCTTCACATATACCGTATTTACCCGAAAATAGGTCGACCCCTATTTACTGAACCCACCGAGAAAAACAAAAAATAATTCGAATATAGGTTGACCTTCCTATTTTTTTTTTTTTTTAGGAACAGGGGAAGGTTAGGGCAGAAGAAAGAAACAAACCTTTATTTACAGCACTCTCGGCTAAAACGCAAAAGCAATGCCAAAAACTTAATCGTCTGCCAGAACTTCCGGACATGTCATCGCCGTCCGAAGCTTCGTCAGCTTGGTAGACATCCTCGGAAATTCGCAACAATACCTCACTGACACCGTTGTAAAATGAAGACAAGAAGAAAGAAGGTGGAGACAGGCAAAGCAACGAAAGACCAAATACAAATACGCAAGCAATGCCGCGAATCGCAGTGATCAACACGCGAGCCGCCGCGCAAACAACACACTAAAATAACCTCCGTTTTCATTTTTTTTTTTTTTTTGTACGCATTTGCGAGAAAGAGGGATGGAGGGCAAGGTGTACCGCACATCCTGTTCCTCTTTCTCCTCTTCCCCCTTGCCCAGCTGGGGGAACGCAAGCAGTCGCGATGCGCGGATGACGAAACCCGACGCCCAAGGGATGTGCGCGAGAGGCAACGACGGCGACGGCGAGGCGGGGGGGGGGGGGTTGTTAGTTGCTGCTGTTTCGGTTGTTTTCATGCGCCCTCGGTAGAATCGCAAAATTTGGTCGCGAATGTAGGTCGAAATTCTTTAATCACGATTATAGGTCGACCCTCAATTTTTGACAACATTTCCGAAAAAAAAAAGGTCGACTTATATTCGAATAAATACGGTATATGCCAAAGTTCCTACGCATCCTGAGTTATGCCCAGTCGAGTTTTCTGTCACAATTATTGTATAATGTGACAGAATAGCTATATAATTCCCGAATTTCAATATATACCGTATTTACTCGCAGAATGAACGCACTTTTTCCCGAAAAATCGAGGCAAAGTTGGGGGTGCGTTCATTACGCGAGGTAAAATTTTTGCATCCTTATTTACTGGCACCATGAATGGACCTTTTATCCCGGAAAAATCGAAGGAGCTTCTTATCTCTTTGCGCGCGGCAACACCAAAACCAAACTGCGACGTGCGCAAAAAAAAAAAAATGCTCCTCTCAATGTTTTTTTTTCTTGCTTCCGTTTTTTTTTTCCCGCTTTTTGCAAGTTTTGTTCGCCCACCCTGCCCATGCATTCGCGACCTCGCTGCACCGGGATAGAAAAGTGCGTTCATTTTCGAGGGCTCCTCGCTTCTCTTTCCAAAGTGCGAGGAGGAGGCGAGGCAGGATTTTCCCTTATGTGCGCTTTCTTTAGGCGAGGGCTTCTCCGCTTTTCTTTCTTTCTCCTCGCGCGCGGCCCTAAAACCAAACTGCGTTGTGCAAAAAAAAAAAAAAAAAACTTTTTTTTTTCTTAAATCCGTGGATTTTTTTTTTTTGCCGTTTTTCGCAAGCTCTTTTTGCTTTGCTTTGGCGAGGGTTTCACCGCTTCTCTTTCCTAACTTCTTGCGCGTGACGCACGACCCCGGAACCAAACTGCTCTGTGCAAAGAGAAAAAAGTTCCTCTTTGTTTTGTTTGTTTTCTTTTCTCTAGATTCCGTGGATTGTTTTTTTTTTTTTTTTTGCCGCCTTTGCGCAAGCTGTTTTGTTTCGCGCTTAGGCGAGGGCTTCTCCGCTTCTCTTTCTTAACTCTTTCGCATGGCGCGCAACACAACCAAACTGCGCTGTGCAAAAAAAAAAAAAAGCTCTTTTTAATTTTTTTTGTTTCCGTTGGATCTTTTTTTAATTTTTAACGCCTTTTACAAGGCCTTTTGTTCGCTCACGCTGCCCATGCATTCGCGACCTCGCTGCACCAGGATAGAAAAGTGTGTTCATTTCGCGCGCGTGGGGGGGAGGGGGGGTCAACATTTTGACGTCCGAGTTGGGGGTGCGTTATTACGCGAGTGAAAAAAAAAGTCGAAATTTTGAGAGCCGACTTGGGGGGTGCGTTCATTACGCGAGTGCGTTCATTGTGCGAGTAAATACGGTAGTTTATGCATTAAACCACCTTAGGCTTTCCTTTTATTTTTACTCAAACTTGAATTTTTATATAGTAGCTTATCTAGGTTTATTTCTTTTTGCCACTTATATTTACTGTAAACGACTTAATTTTTGCGGGCTCAAATTTTCGCGAATCGGGCCAAAGCTGAAAATTTTAAATTATTCGCGGGTTCTAATTTTCGCGAATCGAGTGTAGCTTCCATAGCGTTCACATATTGCCCGAATTGTTCGCGGGACGTATTTTTCGCGTTTGTAGGCGATTCACGAAATTCGCGAAAATTAGGTCCTTGCGAAAATTTAGTCCTTTACAGTATACAGATATTTTCCAGTCCTTGAGACTGCAACAGGTCCTCAATCCGGTCCCCTAAGGCCCGTTCACACTCTTGCAACTGAGTGCGACCGAGAGAGACGAGACTTGTTAAAACCTCTTAAAATTTCTTAGGACGAGAGAACACACTGGCGCCATCTATGCGGTGACCCTAGAACTGCCTTCCACAAAGGCGAAGGTATTGCGGGATTTCCGAGGTCAAATGTGCATAATACCGAGCAGCGTAGACTTTCCATTTTCCCGGTGGGGGCAGGCTGAGAAGTTCTCCGGGGGGGGGAGGGGAGGTGCTGCGCGTTACCTTTTCGCCAGAACTGGAGATCGAAGCCAACGAAAGCACGCTGGGATTCAATTTCCCATGTATTTTGTAGTAAAGGCAACATGGGCGTTATTTTGTTTACATGCCACTACTAGAAGCTCGTTACATGGCATCGGTAAGGATCATGGCCCGGGCCCAGGGGGGGGGCTCTGCCCCCCAGATCTCACCAGGGGGGCACGAGCCCCGATGCCCCCCCGAAGTCTACGCCTACGGTAATACAGTCTAAGCTCATTACAACAGACTGGTTACAACAGACATTTGGATATAACATACCGATTTGGGAAGTTTGGTTGGTTTTCCTCTATGTACCATTTACTCAACTTCATATCTGCATACAACATACTCCTCTTACAACAGATCAAAATCTTGGTCAAAATCAAGGTCTGTTATAACGAGCTTGAGACTTACCTATACGAAAGGCTCATTTATAACGTTGACAAAAGTTTTTCGAGCCAAGAAAGATAGGATAATGCGCGAGAGAAATAGAAAATATGCCGGACTGCAAAGTTTGCACTGCTACCCAATAGATGGCGACAGTGTGCCCTCTCGTTGTAAGAAGTTTTAAGGAACCCAGTTTTAAGAGGTCGTAAGAGTGTGAACGGGCCTTTAGCCAAAAAGTTTGGAGACCCCTGACCTACAGCATGGGCTCTCAAACAGGGTTCCTGGGAACTCAGGGATTCCCCAGGATTCCCCAGAATTCCCTTAAGTTCCCAAGTCTTCTCGACCGACTCTGCCTCTAAGCAAAGTGATTTCCCAGTTAAAGCACTATTTTTGGTGATCGAACCCACCATGTCGACACATAACTACGAGCCAAACACTTCCTAGTGCATTCATTACTGTTTGCAAGTTCCGCAGGCTCCTGAAAGTTCTGCAGGTTCCGCAGGTTCGAGAACACGAAAGCCAATTGCTACATAATTCAACTTCTGCAATAAACACATTGTAAACGCACCACAGCTGGCTGGCATCTTTCGGATGATGTGGTAAGAAAAAAAAAAATGTGACGCTCACCTTCAGAGCAGAGCAGGATCTGGTTCTCAAACAAGACACTGGTGAAGAGGAGGACGCAGTTCTCCAAACCAAGCGTCATGAAGAGCTCGCGGAAGGAGTAGTCGAAGAAAGGCAATTCTCCCGTCCCTGCACGAAGAGGCATCAGCAATTGCATGAAGCAAACAGATCCCGCCGGCCGACGGAAAGCCACATCCCATTCTCGAAAGAACCAATAAGAACAGTCATTAATTAAGGCACATGCTCAGATTGCATATTCTCATTGGACATCTGGATGGCAGAAGTAAAAAGCCGACATTCCCCAATGAGTGATAGCGTTATCGAGGAATGAAGAGAAAAAAATGACAGGGTGCTCCTGCGAAAAGAGAACAGAGTTTATTGGCCTAAATAAATAAACTGTGCATCACAGAAAGCTCGAACACCATGAGAATGTGACGCTAGAGGTTAGGACCGAATGCAGAAGTTTGAGAATGTGATGTTACCTGGATTGAAAGATAATTGATAAAGACGAAATTTCTCTGTCAGCCGATGTCCAGCTAAGCCTGATTTTGTCAAAACAAGAACCGACATTGCGGGCGCCTGTGGCAGTTACATCGGTGAAAAAAATCTTGTCAGCAAGAAAGAAAACAATACTCTCTTCCTTGTTGACAAGTGTTTTTCACTGATATAAATCCCACATGCATTCTAATGTCAGTCCTTGTTTAGACGATGGTAGGCTCAGGTGGACATCGGTTAATAGAGAAATTTCGTCTTTCTCAATTATCTTTTAATCCAGGTAACTTCAAGCTCTCAAACTTTTGCACTCTATCCCAACTGCCAGCAGCGCATTCTCGCGGAGTTCGAGCTTTCCGCGACGCATAGTTGATTTACGCGGGCTAAAAAACATTGCCCTCTTTCCTCAGGAACGGTCGGTACGATCGTTGTAGTACTTGTATCTTCGGATCCGCTCGCATTTAAAGTGAAACGGAGTATGGGTACGGCGCCTGGAACGTGTCTCCAATTGGTGTGTTTAGCGTCCTATCCCGCCCCACGCGCCAAAAGTGGTCCTGGAGTGGGAAAAAATGACGTCACAGAAGCCAAGGTGTCACGCTGTCAGATGTCACAATCGTGGCAGTCGGTCGTAGAAATGCCGGCGAAAAGCGCAAGCTAAGGCAGGTCTCACTGTCGCTGCGACGTCCCAACTCATGGCGGTCGCAGCTTCCGTAGACTGACAAACTGGTGAGCGACCCGCAGCAAAACAGGCACCTGCTGCATCCAGCGCCGCTGCTAAGGCACTGCCAGGATCGCGACATGCAGCAGCGTGCTACCGTATTTACACGATTGTAAGTCGATTCGATTGTAAGTCGATCCCCCACATTGCACATCAGCAAAAAAAAAAAAATGAAAAAAATCTTTAGATGCACATTTTACTGCGAACACGTGAGAATGGCAAAGTAACCGGTTCGAAAGCCCAGCCTCCAACACGCGATCGATGCCTTCTGGTGTGCTTTGGCTGCGCATGCACGCGCGAGGTGCATGAGATGCCCAGGCGTTATCGAAGGTAGGAAGTTCACGCTGGAGGCGGGACAACTGAAGCTGCTCTCTGTCATTCTCGCTCCGTCCGCAACTAGACTACGGCTCGTCCGCACTGGTGATGTCAGTCCCGTCATCATCACTGCCATGTTCTCAAAGCACGTCGTCGGCGTCGTCCAACAAAATTTTGCACTTTGCAAATGACAGCATCAACCGCATCTTACGCGCTTGCTCGGCGATCGCGTTGGACGTCACGGGTAGGGAACAATTGCACACTTTTGCACCGTACGTTGCAAGCCTGACCTCCAACTCCGGAAGGCATCTCCGCCTGTCCAGACTTTGTCCCGCGGAAGCCTCTTCGTTTGCCGTCACAGTTTAAGATCCCGCGCCACTGCAGATTCCACTGGAGCATCACCCGCTCCGATGGGTCACACTTGCGTTCAACAACGCAGTTGTTGGTTGCTTCTGAGTGAAGAATGGCCATAAAGGAGCACAGAAACTGCCCGGATCACGCGTGTCAATACAAAATAAACATAGTTAGCACTCTAACATGATCCCGACACTCAATCAAACGACGTCCAACCGTGAATCACGCGAAAAACTGCGAAGAGGAGCCGCGAGGTGAGTGAGCCAAGTGAGGCTGTTCCAGCGGTCTCCGGAGTGGCTTTTACAAGAAGTGCCGCCACCCCCTGGAATCAGGCGCGCCGTTCACCGCCGTATATTCGGATTAATTTGCGATCGCTAGCAATAATACTCGTTTGCGCAAATAAAAAAATAATTAATAATAATATACGGTACTTCTACGACGTCACTGGGCGGAAATCGAGGGACCACTTTTTTTAAAACGACAACTTTTGGGGCGACACTTTGCAGAGATTTTGACCTCGTCGCCCGTCGTCGCCATGCGTGCGAAAAATGGAATTCTTTTCTCCCCTCTTTCCGTGAGGAGAGGGAAGTAAGGACTTCGTTCGCCATGCCGCGCGAAGCGAGCGCAGGCAAGCAAAGAAGGCAGCCCCGGCGTCCCGCCAAGAATTGTGCAACGAAGGCCCATTCATTGTGTCGTCCGCTTGAAAGACTCATTTAACAACATTACTCGCGTTATGAGAAATCTCACTTTGGCAGTATCCACTCAGCCTCACGTAATGTAGGGTGGCTTTAGAAGTTTCCAAAGCGCTTACCCACTCACTTCATGGGTCACTGGTGGATGTCGTCAGTGGCATCCACGACGATAACCACGACGGCTATGAGAACTAACCGCGTCGCACCTCTGTCCTCAGGTATGTGACGGCACCGTTCCACTTGCATTGCGCGACCGTGCTACAGCTATCGCTTTCGTTTCTTCACGCATTGTGAGCGAAGAATACGACTTTTCAGTTGTGGTAAACACCCGTCGGAGACCTGTTCCAGGCACCAGAGTATGGGCACATCCAAGCCGCGAGCGAGACGGGACCCACATTGTACACGGGTGGGTAACACGGGTTCCCCACTCTGTGCCGATTGTACACCGGGGACGCAAAACGGTCCCCGGTCCTCACCCGGCCTCTGGCAGACGTGGTCCTGGTAGAGGTAGGACAGGCGCAGCGAGCGTCCCGGCGGGGGCAGGGGCAGCTCGTACAGGATGTTGTAGATGTAGCACTCGAGGGGCAGCGGGGGCGACTCCCTGGCCTGCACCATACCCAGCAGTGTCTGCAGCATCACCCGGCTGGCGCTCACCACGGGCAGCGAGGTCACCAGGCACAGCACCTTGCTCACGTACAGGGTGTCCTGAGACAGGGGCGGGACATGCCCAGGTCGGCCAACGTCCCCAGAACGCACTGCCTCGAGCACACGTGAAGAATCGCTCTGGCCTAGACGTTCCGTCGAAGCGCGTTGGAAGTGCGACAGCACTCAACGAGGCTTTTAACGAACAGCACTTTCTATTGGAATTCAGTGACAATATTTTCCCGCTAAATTTAGCGAGGCAATGGTGACGCTGTGACATCGTGCGACACTGTGGAAACGTGCGACACTGTGATGTCACATGAACCATGATGCGACACAGTGTTGTCAACCGTTACACAATGTAACACCACAACGCCACACGACACTTCGCTTCTCGTCGCTGACGATACCTTCCGTGGCCTCACTACGGTGCGACAAATGCCAATGCGAACTAGCATGGCCCATGGAGGGCTCCGTGTAAAGCTGTCGCTTTAAAAAGTAATTGATTCGTGCAAGTGCAGGGCCAACACTGTCATTCTGCATTACAGTGTTATGCGAGTGTGACACACATCTCGCGCTTACGAGCGTTCCAGGGTGATAACTCTGAGTCAAGGTGGTAGTAGTCACCGGACACACGGACGCCGGTCTCAAGCAATCGCCGACACGGCCCTGAAGAACGGAAGTTTGGTTCCGAGAGTTTTCGCAGCTGGAGCACCATCCAAGCATCTTCCTTCTCTCTTTTCTAACAGAGTAGATAGATTAATGAGTCTTCCGTTTCCTCCCATGCAAAGTAGAACACACTCTTGTCTTGCTGCGGCAAATTCTACACGTGCGAGCAAACTATTTACTTTGTTTCAGATTAAGTTTGACCGCAGCCAATGCTACAATCCGATAGAGCCAATGAAGCAGTGCCTAAAGTGCATCGTCGCAGTGATCGTCATCTTTGTGCGTTTGATGTCACAAACTAAACCAATCGTGCACAAAAAAAAAAAATGACCCAGGATCACATTGCATTCATTGCACACGACTGGTGTAGCCAATGATATCTGATGCACAAAGGTGACGAGCACCGAGACGATTAACTTATGGCACTGCTTTGGCTTCATCGGCCCTATAGACCTTTTCTGTGTACTCTCGTCCCCAGCCACCTAATACACGTATCCGGTATGGGCGACGAAAAAATAATCCAACGTTTCAACCTGCAATTAGTAAAAAAATAAGGGGAGGCAAAACGAGAAAGTGTGCCGTTTACGCTTATATCCTAAATGCCCTCTATTGGCGTGGCAAAGGCAAAACAATGTTTTCGCCCATACTGGAAGTGACGTCAATTCAAGATGGCGGCGCACTTGCAGAAAAGGTCTATAGCATTGGCCGTGGTCAAACTTAATGTGAAACAGAGTATACTACCACACTTTCAGCAAAGCTAACGCGAGCACGTTTGGCTACTAGTAGTCTAGTACCCCGTGCTAAAGAAAAGCGGCGCAAACTGCTGACTCCTCTGATGGTCGGCTGGAAAAGCGGCGGGACTTCCGCTGAGATTCTTTATGTGCTGCCCTTTAACCTATGGACAAAGTCGTCTCTTACTTTTTGTTGTCCGCCCTTATCTATGAATGCGTGACTTACTGAAATATTGAGGAGGTTTCTTGATGACACTCATAAATCTACAACTAAAAGAATGTTACGAGGCTAAATCACACTAAAAGAAAATTGCAGTGGCTTAGCTCGGCTATGCCAGGATATACGTAGCGTAAGCTTAGGTTTACTGCTGCTTACTGCTTATCATGCTTACTGCTGCTTCAATGACACACACACGGTATACGCATTATGTGACTACTTCGGGACCCGATGAGTTAAGCTTCTCCGCTCTTCTTATTGCAGAGGAGGCTTTCGAGCTTTCGATTGCACCTCAAAAGATCCCCAGGTGGTCCAAATTAATCCTCAGTCCTCCGCTGGGGCGTGCCAGATGCCCGTCGTTGGTTTGGCCAGCTGTGCGCCCTGGTGTTATGTATCAAGCAACCAAGCTGCCGCCCAGAACAACCGGACAGCGTGAGCCATAATCTCGAGCAAGTGCATGCAGCGCGGCGCGTGCATCGGGGACTGATTTAGGCGCAATACCAGTCCTGCTCGTTCCGTCACTGCTCCTCACGCATGCGCAGCACGGCTCTCCAGGAGCCACGCGAAACTGCTCAACCTCAGCCAGTGTAGCTTACGTTACAAAATACACTCTTGAATCATAAAAGCCAAACACCTCAGGCCCCTATTCGGGGGCGTGCAACAGATAAAAACGGAGGGCACTGCTCCACCTAGGCAATGTGCCGGCAGCGCCACCATCGGAAGCTGGAGTATTACGTTGCGTGCGGACGCATCGTCTGCTTCTTCCCTTTCCCACGTGACCACCGCATCTGTGTCTACTAGTGGCCGTGCTCCTCGACCTCACGCTGGAGTAAAGGTTTCCCAATTTGATATTCAAATATTTGCATGCGTCCAGCATTGCTGTGCTCATGTTCTTACAAGATTTCACCTGCACGAATGGCTCAAAGCTCCGATTCAATCGTGTCCTCGCAGTGTAACTGGCAACAAAGGTACCTTAGTGCCAAGTTTTTCGTGTACCTGTGCCTACGAAGAGCTCGTGTGTTCAACAGCGGTCCGGTAACTACGGCGGGATGACATTCACCAGTGTCAACGATTAATAAAATATGCATGAGAAGTATTTGTCGCTTCTAAATTTATCAGATTGGTCTTCACTCACTGCCAGATTGACCTCGGTCTACTAGGAATGAGATGATTTTAGCTGTTTTTGCCAGAGCATGAGGGGGATCCATGTTTTCAATTTCAACGTTTTGCGTTTTGTATAGCGCAATGCTAGGGCAAGTTAACATTGATCAGGAATGATAGATTCAAAGCTTGCTGTCCATCAGCTGCTGCAGACCAAGTGCGCGCAAAATGGCTCTGCCAGGAGCTGCACCGCGGTGCGCTTGTTCTGTCACATGGTTCCAAAAGGAGTGGGCAAGAATACGTAAAATGGGTGCTTTAGCAGACGAATGAGACCCAATTTCCCTAAGAAAGACTTTAAAGTGGTGGGTTTACCTTATTCAAATGTTTTTTCTAGGAGCCACCACAATTGAAGCATAAAAGCCAGTGGCATATAGCCAGGAATATTTTTTTTTTTGGGGGGGGGGGGGGGACGCTAAGGTGGCTGGGATGTCCATGACTTGGGGTGCGGAGGGGTGGGTGGGAGGAGAGGGTCAAAATGCATGTGTATATTATGGGATCAGCTGGATTTTTGGGGAGGGGGGGGCGTACGACTCCCCCTGGCTACAACACCGATAGAAACTAACTGACCAGCTGACCTTGCTTTTTTTTTTTTTCTTCTTTTTCTTGAAACCTTTCTTATCTCTCTCTCTCAGAAAAGAAAAAAAAAACTTTATATTGTTGTTTCAGAGTTCTCTGCCCTTCCTGTCAGAGGATGTACCTCACTTACAGCTGGAAAGGTTTGAGAAAACTTCTAAAAATGACACCGGCGCAATCAGCGTCGTGAAAGGAAGCCAACCTTGGTGATGTCGTAGAGGGCTGGTGCAGTGGTGTCGGAAGACCTGGAAGTGGCCATGAGTCGAAATGACCTTGGGAGAGACCTTGAGACCGGTGCCTCTTGCTTCACCGCTGCTGTTCGACTCAGCGGGGTCTTGTTGGCACTCGAGCTCAGTTCTGTCAGGTGCATTGCCTGCGCAGCTCGGCATTAATTTATATTAAAATATTGCAACATAGATATGGGCACGTCCCAGCATTACACAAAAGTGTCGCGCAAGCAATCTGTGCATACTTACACACCAATTCAATGTAACGTCATGGGTGGAGCGTACATCCGTAACCACAAGACACCATGTGACCCTATCACACGACCATGTCATACGAGTTGACATCCCTCCACATGGTCATGTCGCATGACCATATCATGTGACGTCTCTCCCCACGGTCATGTGCCCAGATTGCCTACTGTCCGTCACCAATATTTACCGACTTAGAAACATATTCCAATGATATGATTCGGTAGGACAAAGGTACTTTTTAGTGTCCTCTGTTGAGGACACTACAGTTTGTTGCAGGTTATGACCAGCAGGACAAGCCTCTCACACAAAACTCACTGCTTGCCATGACTGACAGTTTCTTCCTCTTCACTTGCCTCCTCTACAGCGTTTATTCTGCTAAGGTGGAAAGAGTGGAAGGCCTTGTAGGAAGAGCTTGTCCCACCACTCTTTACTTGCAACAGACTATAAGAGAGACAGCTTGCCAGGGGCAGTTTGCTAGTGAATGCGGGTGTCTACCGGCAGTCAAAATCCCGGCAAGAGGGACTTTCTGGTCACATGACCGTGCTCACCTGCAGGGTCTGCATGGCGGAGCAGATCTGCTTGTCGGTGACCTCCTCATAGAAAGTGAGGGCCTGGCCGTAGGTACGCGAACCATCCTCCCTGGTGACGATGAACGGGTGGAAGAAGGGCTGCCGTGGGTGCTTCTGGGTTCGGAAGCACAGGCCGTGGGGCAGGCACAGCTGCGAGGGGAGACGGTCGGAGGGCAGACGGTTACGTTTCAGCCGATGTCTCCGTCAGAAGCCGTCCATGCCAGAGCCGTATATAGAGTTTGGCCATTCATTGGGAAGTATAGGAGGCACATGAGGAGATGCCATTGGCCGAAAGTGTGCTGGTTGTGTTCCAGGGCTGTCTTCACTAATTCGAATGTGGCCAACCAGAAGCCAGAAATATTACCCTGGCTGTGGTGGTCGAGAGAAACAAAATTAATAAGTGCATCAAAGTAGCTCTCGGTGACTGAAAATATGGTGCACGTGACGTTTCTATCACAGCCATTCAAAATCATGGTGGAAGAGCGCGACTAGCGGAACGATTGACATAATCCATACGCCAGGCGCCGAGGGCCGGGAACCTGTTGTCCGAGCGGCACATTCATTGCTTACGTCTTTTTGCATTATCATAATCGAAACATCACATGCTCCACATTTTCAGCCATGAAGACTTACTACATTTAATCCTTACACTCTTATTGAAACTGTTTCTTGCTACCACCTCTAGGGGATTCTTTTCAGCTTCTGGTTGGTCAAAAGAGCATGCCAAGCCCTCTATCTGGCTCTGCACGCTCCTCCCGTTGACCAAACTCTCTCTATGCACGGCTCTGGTCCACGCAGGACACGACTCAAGCCCCGCACAATGAAAAAATTATGTTTCGATTTTTTTAAATCAATTTGGCGCATATTTTTTAGGAGAATAAATTTGGCACATATTATTTTAGTAAGGACATCAACCGTGCTGCTGGGTGAGAAATATAGCAACCTTTTTGTGACGTTAAATAGGAGTGAGCCCTTTCACTTGGGGGACGGCCTCTGCCATCTAGCCAGTTTTTTTAATGTCAACAGCTAAGCTCTACCTAATACACCAAGCATTAAGGCTAGGCCTTTTAATAGTAATACTGCTAAACTTTATGATCCGTGCGACAGAAGCAGCTCTTAGGAACTGGATGCATGCACTTTCCACCCAACGAATCGGCAGGAAGAGAATCAGGCAACTGTTCCGTCAATGTATGCCACCAGTCGGATAACCTATATGTTAAAATATGAGTTCCCACATGCTGTAAGCTTCATTGACGTATACAGTGACTTAAAATGTGTCACTTAAATTCCCTGTATCCCTTTATGGGATATCTTTCACCCAGAGGTTACTACAAGAAAGACTTGTTTCCTTTCCATTTGACCAGAATGAAGAAAGAAAGGGGAAATCGATTCAGCTGCACAGCTGCTCAACAATACGGGTTGTATTTTGATAAGATGTTGGAAAAAGGCTCCCCTTCTAATTTCTCCCCACATTTTTTTGAAAAAAATTTTTTGTTTTGTTTTGTTTTGTTTGAGGAGAAGGCATAAAATGGAAATTAAGTAGAGAATGTGCAACTTTCGGTGTTTGTTTTCCATCTCACATTCTTTCCTAATCACTAATAGTTCACCAATGTGCTCATAAAAGCTTGAAGTTTAAACTAATGAACACTGGCGGGCCACCTGACATTTCTTTTACTCAACAGTGTTGAACGCTAAAAAGGTTCTGCTGGTTACATGTGCTCTGTTCCATGTTTAAATCTATTCACCCTCCAGCTCACCCTGATGGTTAATGATAATAAGAAGTACTGTTGCAGACCAGTTATTTCATGCATCATGATGAGCTGCGATCGCATGATCCAACCTGCGCACATTCAATAATTGTGCTAACACATTGTGGCATTGTGGACATTGTGTGCCACCTATACCATATTTGCTCTGGGCCTCAAAGAAGAAGCAGCAGGTTTTGCATACAGTTTGTATTCTGAGCGAAGTAATTCTCACAAGATTTTATTGTCTAAGAGAAAAAAAGTCGATCTATACTAAATCTGAAAGATGTGCTTTTTTAATGAAGTATGAATAGGTGCAGATGCAAGTATTGCAATTCCCTGCTGAAATTATGAATGTACTGCAACAAGCCAAACAATTTTTAAAGCATTTATAATGAGAATGAGCACAAAGCAAAGAACAGCACGATGTTCAGCCTATTTCAAGACCAGAAGAACCTTGCAGAGTCCTTTTTATGGTGTCTAAATGTCTATTAATGAGATTAGTACATAAAAACAGGCACAGCTAAATTTTTAAAGCTGGTTCCCAGTAATGGAATGTTTGCAGTGAACTCTCGCTCCCCCTCTAAATTTGTGTCAATGCAAATTGACAGTGCAGAACACACTCATTATACCAGAGCGCTCCAGTACTGACCTAAAGTTCATGTGCCATTGGTACGCCTGGGCAACGTTGTTGATGACTTGGCGTTGTCAACGAGCCTCGTCTTATCTAAGGGGAGTTTGGTTTCGGAGTCCGGTTGCTCAAACGCACACAAGGCAGGGATGATTCACCCTGTGCGTGCTTTTCCGTGGGTGGCCTGGGTATAGCTCTGTAGTCTCGCAAAAACAAAGCTAGACAATTATGTAACATAAAAAAAAACAGGTGGGATACCCCACAAGTGTTGCTGGTTTGGACATTCAATGGCATACAAAGGTATGCCATTGTATTAGAATGGTCTTAAATTGACCTTGAAACCAATTTCATTCCTCATTTTCAGTGTTCAGTGCAAAAATGTTGCACTAGGTGAGCTAGTTATGTGAAGCTTTTCTTTGAAGAGAACTGGGCACTAATATTTTCTTTCTATAAAATTTTTTATTTATTTTCATTGCCACAACATGCACTTGAATAAGTGCCCGCGCCATTTTCCTAAAATATTCACATTTATACTCTACCCATTTAGCACCCTCCCAGACCCTTCCGCCTAAATAAGAGGCAAGAGTTTGTTCTCTTATTTACTTAAATGTCTGTGGCAACCAGGTTCCTGGTTTCAATTACAAGCTTTTAGTGAAAAGTTGTCATCAAAGTAAGATGTCAATGATAATTTAGCTTTGCTCTGGGCACTTTGTCTGCAGTAGTGTATACATAAAACGACTGCAAGTTTCAACCTAATCCAAATGGAGGTGAACAAACAGAACACATGTGGCTATGACTGTGATTAAAGAATGTTAGTAAATAACTTTTTAAAACAAGGCAGGCTACATACTGGACACTTTCCATATCACTGGCTGCATTTTTGTTTCTTCTTGTGGCCACTATTTTCAATTATGGCCTTCACCCGATGAAGGGTCCCTTTTATTATCATGAAATAATCTCTAAATATTGAGAGTGGGACCCATGCAGACATTCAGTATTTCTCAGTAGGCTGCAAAACAACTTCACTGCCCCATCGGTAGAAAGGCTTGTACAGTAGCCCACCTATTCAGTATTGGTGGTCCCACAACAGCATACATAGCATAGAGTGTACCTGACTGACAACAACTCTCAGAATACACAGCGCTACTTGAAAGTACCTATGGTGCAATGCTTATTTACACTGCACCCAATGTCGTGAAAAAGACTGTAAATGCGCAGGCGAGCTGGTGGTAGCTAATCATGTCGTTTAACACCTAAAACTGTGGTGCAGAAAAGAAAAAAAGCTTTTAGTCAAACAAACAGGCACAGAAGGGAACTACAGTTCTTTTGACTGACTAAGAGTTCCCGATTATGATCACAATAAATGTTCTGTTTGCAAATAGTCTCTTCACATGTCTAGGCAGTTATAAATTTTATTTTCTGTCGACAGTCTCGTTCCAACTACTGTAATAGATAAACGTTCTGCAGTGCACACCTTGAAGTAAAACAGTATTTTAAATTAGAACACTGTTTGATCATTCTACTAAACTCCAAATCAACCATGACAATGGCAGTATCAAGCCTCAACTAGCAAGTAAATGCAATTATGTGAATGGGCAGATATACAAAGGGTGGGACAAATCAAATTGGTTTTGATGCGATTTTTGAAGCAGACAAATTTCCTTTTTGAAGCAGTTTAGGAGCAGAAAAGCTGCCTCTTGAGGCAACTTGGGAGCAGAAAAGTCTTCATTTTGGAGCACCTTAGGCATAACTGTGACAACATTTTAAAAAGCATATTAGCCAGTTATACCATGAGCTACAATTGGGTTTACTACGGTTGATCGAACACCATTTCATCGAAAACACATTTTAGAAACAAGCACGCTTTATTGGAGCTCGGTTTAGAGAAAGGACAGCCTTAGTTTAAAGAAACTCCAATCATCAAAAAAGGGAGGCTGTTTTAAAAGGCTCCCCTTCCTTGCGGGTGTATCACTGGGGCACGTGTTAACTCAGCTGCCTCCCCCGTTTTACGCTGCTTCGTGGCAAAAGACTGCTGGGGCTCATTACAAAAGAGGTCGTTTTAATAAGCGCTTAAGAGCTAAATGCAGTAACCCTTCATGGTTGACAATAGGATGCACGTGATGTTTCGATCTGGATCATGGAGAAAGATGTAAGAAACGCAATGCGGCGCTCAACTTTGTTTTGCTCGCGTCGTGACCACTCGGACGGCGGATTCCGGCCCTCGGCGCTTGGCGTGCGGATTATGTCGATCGTTCCGCTAGTCGCGCTCTTCCACCATCATTTTGGATGAGCGTGATTGAAACATCATGCGTACCATATTTTCAGTCACGGAGAGTTACTCCGATGCACTTATCAGGTTTGTTTTTGCAACCACCGCCAGGGTATTATTTCTGGCTTCTGGTTGGCCACATTCGAATTTCTGAAGACGCCCTGGAGCACACCCAGTACCGCTACTGCTAATGGCGCTCCTAATATGTCTCCTATACTTCCCAACGAATGGCCAAACTCTCTACATATACGGCTCTGACGGACAGATACGGCTGAACAAAACAAATGAGACAATGGCTTGCGCCACCTGATAATGGAATAGCCATGGTTGTCAACTGAGCATTCACTTACCCCTAAATCCAGCGTTACCGTGACCCCTGGCGCAGCGTGGCGCAATTTTGGTCGATTTTACACTTTTGGCGCGCAGGAAATTGCGAATGTATCAAAATGACGTAAGTTGCACAACCGTCCCACTCCCGATAGTAGTGGCTACGGCCTTTGTATTGGGTGGTAGCTTGCACCACAATACACTGTTTGGGCACAACTCGGCAGATGGTGAGAGCTACGACCCCAGTGAGCCAATCAAGAGCATCGGAACGAGGCATGTGGCCATGTACCGTCAGTGCACACTCCTCCTGTGGAGAGCTGTGCCACACTTCGCTCCATTGCTCTGACTGGCTAAGAGGGCCGCAGCATTAGCCTTTTGTCAAGTCATGCTGAAACGAAGTATAGCTTACGATTTTCAAACCGTCTAAATATTGCCTCCACAGGAAAAAGTGATATTTTTTGAAGAATGGACAAAATATTTTTTTAGAACTACTTGGCATATGACTAATTATGACACAATAAAATGTAGCCAGTAAGCTCTTTAGAAGAAAAAAGGGTTTATACTAAAGCTTTGCTAGAAAAAGTCATTCGATTGCAAATTTAAATGTCCTGAACTGTTCAGAATTGCGTGCAAAGAATCTAACAACGGAATAACTGTGTATACGACATTTGCACGTCTGTATGTAAAGTCACTAACTATGGATTATTCTAACAAAAGCTTGCACTAAATACAGAAAAGTGTGTCCCGTGAACTAACACAACATCAGGCAAAAGTGTGCTTTCAGTGATATCATGATTTTACAGTACAGAAATGTGTCGTGCCATAACATGGCAGTGTGCCGGCATCATGCCATTCAGAAGCCACTGCATGCGAGGGGCCATGTCCTCCAGAAAAAATTGTTGTTTTGTTTTTGCACGAAACCTTGGTTTGTCCTAGCTCTGCTCCAACTTTTTCTTTGCTGGTGTTTTTACGGCGTGCACATAAAATGTGTGCCTCAGCTAAGGACAGCCTAGAAAGCCAGAAGGACACTCTCCAAGGAGCATCTGTCGACATTCTGCACCTCGGAATTGAAACGCCGCAGTAGGAGCTCAAATCAAATGATCCAACATCACCCACAGTCCTCACTGTTGCCGTCATCCAAAGAAACAAGCAGCAAAAACAGTTAAATTGTGCAATTCAGGTCATCTCTATAGCAGTCCTAACGTCACCCAGTTTCACTGTCGTCATCCAAAGAACAAGCGCAAAAACAGTCAATTGGTCACTTAAGCAGTCCCCAATGTCCTTAGTACCATATTTAGTCCTGGGTATGTCCTTAGGATGTCCCAACGTTCCAGGGATGTCCTGTAGACATTCATAGGACATTTGTGCTGCTTGAGAATTCAGCAAGACGCCATGTTTGACAAGTGCCACCCTCATGCAGAGATTTATTTTTGATAGCTCACCAGCTTGGGAGAAAGCGCAAAGACGAAATTTAAAAACCAAAGCTGTGGTTCTTCGGTCATCCACGAGATGGTGCGATGTGTTCCTCTGCATCCAATCAGAATTTTAGCGGTGCGTGGAAGCCGCTGATCACAGGTGATCGATGACCGATAAGCATATGACCCCAAAAGAGTTAACTCACCTTTTCAATTAAGAAGATATTCACATAAAAAAATCAGACGAGTGATGTGCGCGGCATAAATGGCGAGCGGAACTCCCTCCTCAGCTTCAGTGTTCGCACGGACGAGATTCCCGTGGGAAGTATGTGGGCGTGAGCGGTCAAATCTAGTGTTTTTACTCACGACACCACCGCAGACGAATTTCGAGGCTTCGGCTCTTGGCAGCGAGGCTTTTAGCGACCAAATATGGTCAAAACCAAACTGCTTCGCCACCAAACCAGGACTGTTTCTACCATTCGAGCATTCCTCCCGCCAGTGGCGGATTTAAGGGGGGCGACGGGGCGGCCGCCCCCCCAAACAAAGTCGACCCCCTCCCTCCCCCTTCTCGGAGGGCAATCTGACATGGGTGGACCCCCCTTGCACAAGAAAGAATGATAGAATAGTACCCTTAAAAATTTTCCGCACCCCCCAAAACGGAGTTTTGGATCCGCCCCGCCTCCGCCTCCCATTGCAAAGCTGACATCGTGAGGCCACCTCACAGCGACCAGATGCTTTCGTCACATGCTGCACGCTTCAGAGAGAAATCACCGAGATTTCTCTCTCGTACGAATTCTGCTTGAACTGCCTAGCCCATCAATGTTGTGAATAATTTCTGTGTAATTTGCACATTGTCAATGTGCACCTAGCCGAAGAACTCACCATGCCAATGGCAGTTGGGTCGAACGGATTCCATGGCACATTTTCGGGGAAGTGGGCCAAGGTCTTGCCCTTGTACGATCGATCCAAAGGGGTGAAATGCAGGTGGTCACCTGAAACGGGCCAAGAAGGCAAAGTTCACGAATAAGAATTCACACCTAGAACCGATGCACGTGAACAGAACACACGAGGAAATCTAGTAGTCAACATATGCAACACGACTAATTGAATTAACATATAATACGTGAAATTTTCCAGCTTCTGGGAGACATTTATGGGTGATAAACGGAATAAAAATGAGTCCCCTTACTCGAAGGGAGAAAAAGTAAGCGCGAGTTTGACGTACGGGACATATCAATGCAAACAAAAATAAACAGAGGAAAAAGAAAATAAGAAGAAAGAAGGTCGTCCACTGTACACTTGAGCACGCGAGGAATTCCAGACGTTTTGACAGGCGTTTGAACTTCCTCGGGGATTGTGCGCATGTGCAAGCGTTGACAAGCACCGAGCTTTCGGGTGTCAACGCGCTATTGTATAACCTTCAACTTTTGCGTTTACTGTCTCACTGCGCGTTTTCCATCGGAATTAAAGAAAAAAAAGAAACAAAAGGCTCGAGTTCTTTTTTTTTTTCTTTCTAAAGTTTCTTACCGTTTGGAAAGAAAAAATAAATAAAATAAAAGCGGGATATTCGGGTTTGCGCTCAACTCGTTGGACATTTCCGACGCGAGCTAGATGCGATCGTTCCAAGATTAATCCTAAAACGAAACAGTGCGTGCACCAAAGCAATCGCACAATGGATCGCGGTGCGCGTACGCTCGATTAGCATCGTGCAGCCTGCCACAGCGCTCGCGAGATTGCTGCAAAGCTAACACCGGTGCAAACACTTTCTTTTCGTCGAACGACGAAAGGAATCGGTAAAGTTTTAGGGGGCTAAACGAAACTGATCTCATTTCCTGCTGTTCCCAATTTCTCCCGACGTAAGAGTACGGTACGGCGAGCGAGCTCTTACCCGACAGTGCGTCCGGTTCCAAGCCGGAGTCGAGGTCCAGACCGCAGATCGCGAAGTAATCCACGAGCCTCTTCTCCGACGCGAACACGGAACCCAGGAAGTCATCTTTCGGGGGCACAACTTGACATTGTTCGTCACCGCTCCAGTACAGCCTCACCCTCCGCGGCGCCATCTTTATCGGGGCTTTTAAACGGCCGCGTGCGCATGCGCGGAGGGGGCTCCAAAACACAAACAGAAAAACAAAACCAAGCGAGAGCGTGCGAGACAGGAAACAGAATCAAATATAAAAAACGCAGAAGCAAGATGGCGGCGCACAGAGTTTTCGCGTCAGCTGATTCGCTTCGGCGGATGTTCTGCGCTGGTTCCAGTCCGTTTCTGCGAGTTTGTAAACAAGCTTACTGCCCGCTTGAGGTAAAGAGAACTCTGTTTCTGCGGGTATGTGCTATTCCCAGTTTGTTGCTTTAAATTTCGCGACCCGTCGGCGCGCGCGGCTCTCCCGACTTCGTTTGGCTTTCCTGTGTGCCCGTGTTCCGCAGGAAACTGGGTGACGGGAAATTTGAATTCGAGTCAGGATTAGACCGAATTCGACGTAGTCACGCTGTCTTGTTTTCAGTTTCACGGTTGGTACGAAAGATGCGCTTCTGTGAAGGGTGCGAGCGTCACTCGAGAACCACGTATCGTATCAACAGGATAAGGGCCCGTAACACGTACAGTAGAAGAACGCTCTTTTTACTTTTCTTTTTATGACATCACGTTTGAAACATTCGCAGCTGTGGTAATGACGCACTCGAGAAGGCATCTGGAAAAATGCCAGCTCAGCTTATGTCATTCCACCCCGTTTTGCGTTATCTGCGACGATAGTAAAGACCACATGTGTACTTGATAGTGGACTTCGACGTCCGTCACGTCATTTTTTGAGCACGTGCAAATTCCGGTTTGTCATTCAGACACTCACCGTCGACTTTACGTACGAAAATTTTATTTTTGCCTCCCTGACGTGATTTTCCGCAGGTGTGAAAATCAACTGCCACAATATCCCGAGAGATAGCCCACCGACACTTAAGAGCAAATCACGTGAAAATGTGGAGAACTTTGAAAATCTTGGGAATATGGGAAAACTTCCGGTTTACAATCAAGAAAAGTTGAAAAAAGGCTATTTTTAGGTCTTGTGTCTCTTCCAAGCTTGTTATGGTAATGAGGGGCAATGAAGCAAAGATTACTACTTCCCGGTCAGCAAAGTTCGCTTATATCCTGCCATAGCTAACTAGCCGCGTTTACGCCGAGGTCATTATTGATTCCAACACTACTATTACTAGCAGTGGGCTGTCTTTTGGTGTTGAAAAAAATATTTAGCAAATTAAGCCAAAAATAGGGGTGGGCTATCTTTAGGGGGTGGGGCATCTCGTGATTTTATGGTAAATTTTTTTAGAGCTACCCAGTTTGAAAACTCGCCCATAGTGGGAGACTGTACGAAGATTGAATTGGACTGACATCACGTGATCGCTCCGCAGCATCATGTTAGTCCTCTAGCTAACTTCTGTGCAAAAACTTTTTTTTTTTTTTTAGAAAAGACAAAGCAGCTTTTTTTGTTTCTAGAACAAACCACTGTTTGGTGGACGAAAGACTGCTAACAGACATGCGTGCTGGCTCTCCACAGAAAGATTAAACCTGATCAAACCCTGACCGCTTTGAATGATTCACTTCTGTAGAGTCTTCGGAATGGCAGGTTTTAAAGCATCAAGTGTGAATGGCACCAGTTGTCGAGTGTAGCTGCAAACAGCGCATCAGTGAGCTGTTTAATTAGGAAAGGACCATAGTCAGTTGCAGATGAAGAACCCATTAGATCACTCTAGCACGCACTCACCTTCCACTTGGCTTTCGTTGCACATCCGACAGCATGTTGTGAAAGGCAGGAAATTCGCGCTCGTGGCAGTGTGTCTACAGCTTTCTTACTGTTATCATCTATTGGTAAATTTTTAAGGTTCTTTTATATGTTGTCTGAGAACATTGAACAGAAAGGCCCAAGTAGCTCCGAACCAATTCCAACATGGTTGCACCCATAATAAAATGTGGTAAATCCTGCGAAGTTAATAGGTCACAATAGTACTCCTATCTCTTGCAAGGGGTGTAAAATTCAGACGTGGTGTTAGGCCAGTGAAAGCACGTAGTAGGCCGTCTACTGTTTTCATAGTTAAAGTAAAAAAATTAGTAAGTTTCGCATCTTTTGAAAGTGATGCCACAGATTAGATTTCCATTATTTTGATGGTGAATCTCAAAATGAAACTGTTATTGCATCTATTAAAGGTGATGTCACGGACGTCAAAATAATATCTGCAGTTATATTGACAGAGAACTTCAAAATAGTCACTATTGCCTTCGTTTGTCAGACTGTTGTGCTTTAAATTGCTAAAACTTACTACTATGACATTTTTCTTCTCTTCTGTCTATAGAGGTGTTATTCGACGGGAGATCAAGAATTAAAGAAGGCACAAAGTGCACCGGCTTTCGACGGCAAACCAACTATTTTTTCGAAGATACTCGACAAAAGTATTCCTGCCGACATCATCTATGAGGATGACAAGGTGGTTATAATCTCACTCTGAAAATATGCTTGCAAAAGATTACCTCCAAGTATCTATGAATGCATTACATTATTTTATTTAGGTTATAAATCCAGCTTCTTTTTTTTTTACTTAAAAAATTCATGCTATTGCAGCTGCTCGGAGGTTCAGTGCTATCAGTTTTGTATTCCTTTACAGATAAAATGTAATGCTTTTTCCTTGCTTTTACAGTGCCTTGCATTTCGTGATGTGAACCCTCAGGCCAAGGTTCATTTCTTAGTTATCCCCAGGAAGCATATTCCCATGCTTGATCATGCGGGCTCTGAGGACACTGAGGTGACTTCTCTATTTGCGATTTTTCTACGTATTAACTTCTGGTCGAGTTTGTGATAGGAAATGATTATTGGTAAATGTGTACAAAGCATGTGGTAGCACTATCAGAATCTAATTTGCAGTAATACGAAGTATAAATTTTTATCAGCCAACTCAAGGAGAGCCGAGCCTCCTTTGGCATTGCTGCTTCACTCTTGAATGAAGTATTTTGTTCCAATTTATGGGATGCCTTAAAATGATTGTTGACGCAGAGGAACTTTGGGGATTTTCGTGTACTTCACAGCACCTTCAGCAGCACCTCTGGTCATCTTCAACAGACTGAATGGTGCAGCTAGAAGAAGAAAAAAAGAAACTGTGTTTATGTAGGCTTGAAATCTTGCTCATTGCACAAATGATCTAAGTGTCTGCACCTGAGCTGAGTTATCAGAGACTTTATAGATATTGATTGGCACTTGGGTGTAGACATCATGGGGTTTACCATAAAGACCACAAGCTCCTTCCTGCTTTTTGCTCAGCTTGTGCTTATGTTTATGAATTCAGTGATTGTGCCCGCTTGACAGTTGGGCTGATACACGAAAGCATAATGTGAGCACTAACAAGCTTCTGCAGGCTGCAAGCCAAGCTCTGAAGTAACTCAGAGCATATTAATTATCATTTGAAGTAAAGGTCTACACCTCTGATATCCCTGCAGATTGAGAGAAAGTCTACCTTCTGGGCATCCACAAACATTGCACAAACAGAGATTGAGATCTCACAAACAGATTCAGCATTGTCTGGCACCGTATAGATCAGGGGTGGCCAAGCTGCGGCTCGCGAGCCGCATGCGGCTCTTCGCGTGTTAAAGTGCGGCTCGCAGCTCCCTCCCCTCCCCCTCCCCCGCCTCCCTCCCGGTCATACAAGCACTTCCCCAAAAAGACAAATGGAACGCGTTTTAAATCGACAGACAGGTTGCGGTTTGGTAGTCTATGCTATGCTATACTTACGTACAGTTGGACTGCTTTTGACTCAGATAAATTAAAGTATTTAGAGTTTCGTTTATTGCTCTAGACAAAAAATTGCCGCCAGAACCCCCCCCCGGTGGCTCTCTGAAATTTCGTGGTATTGTTTGCGGCTCTTAGGCCGGGTCAGCCTGGCCACCCCTGGTATAGATGCTCCGCACGTTTCAAACTATCTCTAACCCTTGTTTCTTTCCTACATGTAGACCAGTTTTAGGTTGACTTGCTCAATGTATGCTTGTTGTGCTGCTTTTGTGTGCAAGACCCAAAGACACTATGAAAGTGTGATTAATAAACATTGATGTTGCAGCTCCTAGGCCACTTACTGCTAGTGTCTAAGAAAGTGGCTGCCCAAGAAAAACTTCAAGATGGTTATAGGCTAGGTAAGCATGACTTTAAAGGACACAGTAGACACACTCTCAGAAAGCAAGTAGTATATACCTACTGGGTATTAGACGTAGGGCACTGCATGCTAAAAAGGAGAGAAAGATTACCTAATAAAAAAGAAAAGAAACTGCAGAACATTATTTTTAACAATACAAACAAAATGTGCATGGTTTCACCTATAAGGCCAAGCTTAGGGTGGAACAAAAATCTTATGGGGAAATAAACTTAACGATCTATGGGCTGTGAACCCGACATTGGTATCTGATAAAGTTGAAAGTGTGGAACTGCAATAATGCTCCATACTTATATACGTCTTTCTGGCATACAGCACAAAGGTTTATTTGCTTTGGCAGTTTCCGTCTGCTCTTTCAGGAGCAAACCAATGCACATTTGCGGAGTGAGGTTAGTCCTCTTGATGCTTGGGTTTTTGAATACGTTTCACCATGTGGATGCATTGCATCCACTCGCCCGGTGTCTTTAACGTTTAGCACATACAGGGTACGGCCGTAAGGACAAACACATTTCGCCCGCCTTGCGAAATTCGAATTCAAAACATACGTGCCTGAAATTGGGCACGCGAACATAGTTTCGCCTGAAGTTTTATGTCTATTTATTTTAGAGCTCAAATCTTAGGTAGTGAAATATTAAAAATAAAGCGAAATCGGAGGCCGTGTATTTGCTCTGCCCTATACCAGCCTGTTTGTCGTCTGCACACTGGTTTATGAGCTCGCTCCCGGGTAGCTTGCTGAACGGAGAAACGCTAATAACCAATAGCAGAGGCTGGCGATGAGCACGATAATCGCGGTATATTCAATACTACGAAGAACGTCCGGTATAGGGCATAGGAAATGCACGGCCGCCCTTTTTGCTTTATTTAATATTTTACCAGCTCTGACTTGAGCTTTTACAAAAATACGCATAAAGCTCCTCGCAAAACTATGTTTGCGTGCCCGATTTCAGGTATAAACGTTTGGAATTTGAATTTTGCAAGGCTTTCCAAATGTGGTAGTCCTTACGGCCGCACCCTGTGCTGATGGATAGGACAGAGCACACTTTCGGCTACGTTTCATAGTCAGACAACAGAAAAAAAATAGAAGTAATAAATTAATGTCTTAAAAATCAATAATTTTTCTGCAATAAAGAAAAAGAGAGAGAATAGAATAGTACTATGAGTTTTTACAGTTAAGGCTCGAGCCAATGAAGTTTCAGCGTTAGCCGATAACAACGAAGAACCCCACGTCGTGGAGACAATTTGAGTCAGCTACCACAAAATAAACTAAATCATCGGAATACGGCGCGAGACAGATTTGGAGTTGGGTGCGCTTCTGAAACGTTGTCTGTGTTTGAAGGCATCAAGACCCGAAATATAAGCATGGTTTAGAATCGCCCCTGATACACCGAACTCCCAGAAATTTTTGTTTTTATGTCTGGATAAAACACGTGCATTAAAAAAATACTTTAAAAAACAAGAGCAATGTTTACTTTGCGAGAGGAGAGTGGAGACTTGAGTTAGGAGCGATTTCCCAAATCAGTAATCGCGACGCAAATCAGTTTCGCTACCTAAATGTGTGTGTGTACTATATATATATATATATATTTTTTTAAGTAAAAAAAAGAGGGGGGGAGTTTATACTTTTTTTTACAAATGTTTTATCTTAGACGTTTACAACAATTTTCTTTTTCCTTGGGGAAGGGGGTGAAAGCGGTGTCTTAACAAATCTATATTGGTGAAACACATTACGTTGAATCTATCGGCTCATAGTTGTGATATCAATCTATCTGCAGTGATCAACAACGGTAAAGATGGCTGCCAGTCCGTGTATCACCTGCATGTTCACGTCATTGGCGGGCGTCAAATGGGCTGGCCTCCCGGTTGAACCAACGAGCAGTCAGAAGTGTGTTTCCTTCGTGAGAAGTGAGGAAGTAATAAAAGGCCGTCCCTTTTATTCTTTTTTTTTCGCCACTGCATACTCGATGTCTCATTTCCTGTCTTTCCACCTCGCGTATTGTGGGCATTTCATGCATAAAACGTTAGAACTTATCATAGAAAAAAGTACTAATCTGTGCCCAAAGGAATATACAGGGTGTTTATCGAAACGCGGGCCAAATCGCTCCTACAAGAAGTGCGCATCCTACAGAAAGAAAAGGTACATGCCCTGTGCGTCGAGAGAGTGAGGAGAGGAGGACACGAGAGGGGACATCAGAACGCCGAGCTCTGATTGGAGGGATTAGTGGGTAGAGCTAAAGCTAGCAGCTGTCTCCACTACACTCGTCGAACGCGTTCGTACACGGAACGCCGGCGTGCCGCATTCTAACGCGTGCGAATATTCGAAATTTCGAATAGTATAGTTTCGAATAATACACTACGACTGTTCGATATTCGCTTGTGGATGAAGTGCGATACAGTATTCATGCTTTTCGAAGTGTTGACTGCGGAGGGTCAGCCCCGTTGAGTCCGCTTCTCCGCAGTGCACTGGTGCTCGGCAAGAAGCGCACTCAACGGGGCTAACCCGCCGCGATCAACACTTAGAAAAGTATGGATATCGCGATTGCGTGTTTGGGAGCAAATCACACTTTCAAAGCGGAACAGTGCACGCAAACGCCAAATGTGTATATATATATAAACAAAAACAACTTTGTGTTTGTTTAAATTGACATTGCATTAAAATTTTCAAAATTAAACTGTGGCTGTTATGCATGCGTGTATGTTAAGCAGATGCCTGATAACCTGCGTTTATCATTCGTGATTATTATTTTTTTTTATTCGAGATTGAAGACAGAATATTTGCATACATCAATACTTGTAAATCCAATCAAGTATAGATGGGCATATCTCTGCAGTTTCTGGTGTGTGTCTGGATGGTTGATCATTTTTTTCTTGCAAATATTGAGATGAACATTCAGGTCACCCAAAGCAGATAAATACTAAGCCCTGGACAGGATTATTCAATGAACTGGACGGTGGAATGCAGAGGGTAGATTATTAAAGTTTGGCTGGGTTTTGGAACTGCTTCATTTTAACCTTGGTGGACTGAAGATTATCCGTGTTGTCAGGTGAGAAAATATTCCGGGCAGCCCCTCTGCTTCTCTTTCAGTTCAAATCAATATCCAGGTGGGCATGGATGCTGCTCCAGCAATAGCGATGTACTGAGCAAACACGTTCTTGGCATCAATGAGGATGAACAGAACTGGCGTTGTCATGCAATTGACGTATTGAAGAAGCCTCAGTCCGTTCTTTTGAAATCAGCCTTTCATTTCTTCCTTATAATGGAAACAAAGCTCATATGCAT